>PQXN01000070.1:0-137815 GCA_004786275.1 Botryotinia convoluta | reverse complement strand
ATTATTCATTATTATTATTATTATCATTATTATTATTTCATTCTTCTTCTTCTTCTTGACCCTTACCCAGTTCTCCTTCAAGTGCAGCAGTGTGCACACCACTTTCACCTAACATCCACAATCCAAGTAAAAAAAGATCCAAGGCCCCTACCACTTTTCGACCGCGCAGACCAGGTCCAAAAAAGGCTCAGATTTGAGATTCTCAAACGACTATTAACTCAAACATTCCATCTTAAACCCCCCCGTGCCTTCCTCATCTCAAACTCGAAAAAAAAAATCTACGTCTCTCATTCTCGTCGCAGGTCGCCCGTACATCCAACAAGAAAACACATTCTACCCCTCAGCCGCAATCAATTTCTTCTATTGATCGTAGCATTCACCCGAGGGTCTCTCTTCATTTACCGACCGAACGAAACGAAAGGAGTCGCGACGAAATAGATTAGATTTGTTTTTGAAAAGTGTTGTTGTCGCGGCACATTTTCCTACACCTTTTCGCTCGCCGAAGCTTCTATCATTCACTTCCTTTAGTCGTCCGGTCGACCTTTAAACACATACACCCTTCTCTTAATTTTACCAACCCGCGATTAGACGGTTCTGTTTCTTCTTCTCTTCTTCTTCTTCCTCTTTTTAAATACACTTGAAAAAGAATTCGAGTCAAGTTCTTGCTGGCCTCGAACCCCTCGAACGTCAACTACTTCATCTGGCTTTATCTGTACCGGAGCAGGCCCTCCATTCGAACATCAACCCTATCACTTCATAGAACCTCCTTACGATACCGATACCAATTCAGTTCTCTGACACTCGCTTCGCTCTCCAAACTTTCGAGGATACTATTGCTTCATCAACGTCGCTGATTTCCCATTACTTCAAACATTAATCAACACGTCCCATCTTCGGTTTATCGTGTTTCTCAGCCTTACGGCCTCGCCGGTGTTTCGATTCCCCACTCGATTTAGTTGATATCTTCCCACACAAACTGTTCTTGAGTCGTTGTTTCGACTCAATTGAATGGCGCATATGATGTATTCGCAACATCATGCGACGATGGCTCCTCCACAGAAACCAGAGACCTTCATGCTGAGCAGTGAAGCCCAACAAAGTCTCCCTCAAGATGCTCAAGTAGCACTCCAACAAGTCGACAACTGTAAGTATCAAGCATTACTGTTCAGGTGAATTTTACTAACCTGATACCCAGTAAAATACTTTTTAATATCTGCTCCTGTTGATTGGTCGGCGGATCAATACATCAGACGATTTCTCCTTCCAACTGGTGAATACGTTTCCTGCGTGTTGTGGTATAGTGAAGCTGTTTCTTTATTAGGAATTTATTGGGACTGATGATGTTATAGGAACAACCTCTTCCATATTTCTGGTACCGACATTGTACGATGTCTGTCTTTTCGATTCCAAGCTTTCGGTCGACCAGTAAAGAATTCAAAGAAATTCGAAGAGGGTATCTTCTCTGATCTGCGAAATTTGAAATCTGGAACCGATGCCTCCCTTGAAGAGCCAAAGAGCGGTTTCTTAGACTTCCTATACAAGAATAATTGCATAAGAACACAAAAGAAGCAAAAGGTTTTCTATTGGTATAGTGTGCCACACGACAGGTTGTTTTTGGATGCTCTGGAGCGAGATTTGAAGAGGGAGAAGATGGGACAAGAGGCTACAACTGTAGCAGTCAATGAACCAGCTTTGTCTTTCGAATTCGACTCGTCGCAATCCTTGTTTGAGCAACTCACAAAGGCTCAGCAAGCCAACTCTTCATCATTCTCTGCTCAACAACCTTCATATAATCAATCACAATCAACATCCCCAGTAATGCGAGCGATGGATTCGATGCCTCCTCCACAGATGGTTCCTCAAGCTATGGCTATGCCAGAAGAGATGAACCAAATGGCAGCTTATCAACAAATGGCAATGCAGCAACCACCAATGCAACCACAGCAACATCATCATCAACAACAAATGCACCAAGTCAAGAGAGAGCCTGATTTCAACCGCGTTCAATACAACCAAAATGGTGTCCCAATCGGGCAAACACATCAGCGACATGCCTCTATGCCTGCATACGGATTAGAGTACTCTCCCGCGCCCTCGTTCGTTTCATCACACTATGAAGATTACAGTGCTCGTGGTATTTCATTTGAACCAATTACTCCACCTCAACAAGCCCTTGGAATGGGAGCTGAACCGGCTTATATTGCAAATGAGGAAACTGGTCTCTACACAGCAATTCCGGATCATATGGGTGGTGTCAATGGCCTGCATACTATGATGCAGCTACCCCCATCAAACTTGTCTGGCCCACAATTTTCGCATGCAACCAGAGGTTACGGAGCAAACAATGTCTACTCAGTGATTGAGGGTTCGCCAACGTACAAGCAAAGAAGGCGCCGCTCGTCAATTCCTCCAGGAGTTGCATCAATCGTTGCTGCTGCCGCCGCAGCTGGTCAACATTCTCACCAAGCCCACAGGCCATCAGATCTACGAAGATCGGTCTCGCATTCTGTTGGACCAGTAGCTGAAGGTGACGAGTCAGGCGAAAACTCTCCGCCTGGACTTACATACAGTAACCAAATTCCCCATCAGATGGCGCACCACAAAGAATTAGTTGATTTCTCCAGACATGGAACTCCCCTTTCTACTGTCGAGGATTCTCCGCACATGAACCCAATGTCTTTGCAACAATCAGACTTTCAGTTAAACAATGATGACCTTGCAGGCGATAGTCCACTTGACCATTCCCCTCAACGAAGACACATGCAAGGACCAGGTGGTGTAGTGCGAAGAGCACGAAGCGCCACGATGATGGAACTTGGTCCCTATCCCCAAAAGTCACACTCATGCCCAATCCCCACTTGCGGTCGTCTGTTCAAGCGTTTAGAGCATCTTAAACGGTATGTTTCATGTTTTCATTTCTTCTTCATTTCTTTTGTCCGGCTGTAGATCAAGCCGCTGACTTAACCCCCCTTCAGACATGTGAGAACCCATACACAAGAAAGACCCTACATCTGCCCACACTGCAGCAAAGCATTCTCCCGCTCAGACAACCTAGCACAGTATGTTACACATTATTTGAATTTCAATCCCAACCACACCACCACACACACACAGCATAGCAGTCCTCGCCTAAATCCAGTTTTTGATCTTTCGAACATGAGCTAACAAGTATCCAATAGACATCGTCGTACACACGATCGTGGTGATGGATCTGAAGGTGCCTATGGCAACTACAGTGGTGAAGAAGAAGACTTCGAGGGTGAAGATCACCTTGGACCCCTCGAAGACGCTTCTCCCAATTCCGAGAATGGTTACCTCCCACAAAGCATGACGTCGAATTTTAACGGCATGCCTATGTCAATGGGAATGATGAATCCTGGTATGGCTGCCCCCAGTCAGCTCATCAATACACATCAACTCATGCAGCAACCGATATAGAGTTCGCTCCAAACTCCCCGTCGTTTGAATAATGCAGGCTTCTCGGCATCATTTTTGTTCACCACTTAGTCGACTTTGACACCTTCTACTTCCCCTCTTTGTATATGATCTTTTTAGTAGTCGTTTTCTCTATTTTGTTTTCATTGCATAGCTTTGCGAGTCCTGCCGTATGCTACACATTTTCATTGGCTCTCCAAAGCTTTCATATTTACCTCTATTTCCTTTTAGTTTTTATTTGATACGGCTTTTCTATAGGCGCTACGGCCTGTCGTGTTGGTTGCAGCTGCTTGGGATTACTTTGATGATCATGATGGATTCCTTTATGAAGTTCTCAAAACCCCCATCACTTTTTGTGGGTTGTTCGGATAATTGGGAAAAATGGGTGTCTACAAAGGAAGGAAGGAACAGAAATTTCCGGGAATGGGTAGAGTGGGCAGGCAATGGCAGGGTGTATATCTTGTGTATTTTGTCTTGCCTTGTCTTGTCACTGGCTAATGGACTGCTGTGCTCTCTATCATGAGGTAGATGGAGCGCGTAGGCCAGGGCTAGTTTTGTACGCAACGCGATTTCTTTTTATGGGATCTCGCTGGGTTGGTAGTTGGAGTGGCAGTTTGTGCGTTACAAACTGAGAGGAGGGAGAACATCATAAGGGCGAAGATGAGGAAGGAGGTAGAGATGAACCTCCTTGTGTATAATCAAAAATGTTTTTGTATGTTTGGTCATTTTGGTCTTGGGGAGGGGGGTTTATGGTGTTGATCGATTGATATGAGATCGATGAGTGGAGTTGATATGAGATGTGATGAAGAGAATTATAGACTATGTTATACCCAACTTTTACTTTGCTCGTGTGCCTCGATGCTTTCGTGATGTGAGATTAATAGTTTTCTTTGGGTGAAGGACGTGAGAATAACCTGATAGTAATAATAATTCTGAAGATGCTACTAGGTAATTCCCATTCACTTCGATCTGGCCCGTATCATCTCTGTGATTCTTCAAAATGCCGAATTTCATTATATGTTTACTATTATCTACTTTGACTCTGAGCATTTCTTCATCAGTGGAATAAAAAGGATATACAGAAGGAAACTCTTATAGTATGGTGAACGTTGAAAAATGAGCTGTGCCAGTATCGAGTGGAATAAAATTTGAATTTTCGAGAACTGTATCTCAAGTGATCAACTGCAAAGTTCGAGTTGATACAGTTATAAGCTGCATTCAGGTCCACTGGCCACTAGAGTGATCGGCAGTGTTGACAGAGATTCTGCTCATGATTCAGATCACAATTGAAGGGATGTCGAAGAAGTATGTCTTCTCTGGATCAAATCCCAATTTCTCTGGAAAATGTTTCAATGTACAACCTTGTTTTGGCTTCACTTGCATTGGTCAATGGATACGACAAGGAGTCGAATATCTTTAAAAAGCGTCATCGTGCAGAGTGTGAGTTGCATGATGTTCCAGAACCTCCCTAAGACATTCTAATATATTCATCGAGCGTAGTCTGACAAGGCTGAGGAGGAGAATACTCCAACTGTTGGGTCAGCTTGCTTCCCTCTTGGCAGGGGTTGATGCTTTAACGAGGTCATCGCGGTGTACCGCCTCATACATTTTATATATCATCATTGTGCTAAGCCTACTCCGTCCTCAAGTGACTTCTTCTCTCATAGTAATTCTTGACATCTCCTTTGACTAATCTACTTAATTCATCATGGTGCTCTCTCGTACGTGTTCTCGTCCTCTTTTCATGGTCTGTAGTATTTCCCTTCTTATTTTCTCCATCATCACGGTAGCATGCTATGCATCTACTCTAGCTTTTATTGCCGATCCGAGTAAGAACTACAACGAAGTAATCAACTTCAATAATCAGGAATATCAATTATCGACGTTCTGCCGCAAGATCTGAATGTTGCACCTACCAGGTTAGCACTTGCGTCTGGTGTTATCTCGACGATAGTTTCACTTGTTTGCGTTAGTTTTCTGTTCTATTCTGGCCCGATGGAAAGCGCGTAGGTATCCTTTGAATCGTGTTTCGACGATTACTCAAACCGGCAATGGAAATTTGATTTCTAACATTGTTTCCAGACTTATCCCTTCTCTCCCATACATCTCATATGAGCCCTCTCATTCAACGCAACATTTTTCATCATCTCCTGGATCTATGTTTTAATTGTGTTCAACGCATCCCCCACTTTGAATACAGCATATACCGGGAAGACTCGTCAATATGATCAAGGGACTTTCGATCTCGAGGCCTGGGCGTGCCAGCTAGTCCGCGTCTCGAGTGATTTTCCGAGGGTCGTATGTAGAACGGCTCATGCAGCACGCATCTTTGATACGCATTGTTGTGTCGCTGCTTTCCTTACCGCTTGTATTGGCTTCTGGGCGTTGAGAAATCAAAGGGATATGACTGTGAGAGGGAAGAAGGAGAGTAGAGAGATGCAGGCGTATGATTTGGGTCGGGATAGTGAGGGCAACTTGGGCAACTAGGTAATTGATCTTGGGCGTCGAAAGTGTGAGGTAAGAACGTCAGGAATTTGAAGAAGTCTGGAGGTCGAGATTGAAGAAAGGGAGGCGCATGGTCCTGGGTAGTATACGTCGAATGGTAAACAAGGCGGAAATGAAATTAGTAGCTCAATTGAAATTTGGGGAGTATTGACATTCTGATACAAATGATAGTGATAAATCCTTGGAGTATAAATATAGATCTGTATATCATACCATACACACACTCAACCAAACCTGCACAATATTAGACAAAGGTAGTAACAAGAGAACGCTGGTCCTCCTCGTCAAGGTCTGTAAGCCAAAGATCGGATTGCATGATAATGATATTGAAATGTATTTCTGGAACCATGATTGCCAAGATCAGAACCGTACAAATAGTCTGGTCTTCGTGCCCTTTCTCAATCTTTGTAAATTAAAACTAATATTGTACAACGAAAGATTCTCAATGTTAGACTCCGTCACACGAACCCCGCACTTTCACTCTCAGTTGAACTTTCAACCTATCACTCTCAAAAATCCCAAAGTAATATCACTTCAAAAATTGCATTCAGAGCTCATGAAATTGTTACAAATGCAAAGCTTAATATTTCGCCTACATAAAATGATTCTCTCTAAGCACCAAAGCACTTCTCATACCCAACCATTGTAAACCTATACCTAACATCATTGTTATGCAACCTCGTCAACGCTGTCTTCAATCCCTCCTCATTAATCTCAATCGTCTCCACCCAACTCTTAATTCCCTTCTCAACTGCCAAATCCAACATGGCGAGAACTTCTTTCCTGCTACCCAAATGACTTCCTCCGAGAAGTACACCGTTCTTCAAGAGTTGGAAGTTATCAATGGTTTGACCTTCGCCTTCAGGTAATCCAACAGATACCCAGTGTCCGTGAACGTCGAGAAGCTCGAGATATTCGGCCAAATTAAAGCCGGAAGACGATGAGGCAGTGTTGACGATTAAGTCAAAGGTCATGATGTGCTCTTTGTTCCAATCCTTGTCGGCAGTGGCGAGGAAGCCGTCGGCGCCGAGTTTCTTGGCATCAGCTTCTTTGGCATGGGTTCTGTTTGTAAGTATAGATTAGTATCTTTCTCATCTTAGGAACTTCATGGGGAACTAGGTGGGCGATATCAACATACCTCGAAATAACCCAGGTCTCGGCTCCCAAAGCCTTAGCAAACATAACTCCAAAATGTCCAATTCCACCCAACCCCACAATACCCACCTTCTTTCCTGGTCCACAGCCATTTCTGACCAACGGACTATACGCTGTCAAGCCAGCACACAACATAGGAGCTGCCTGTTCACTCTTTAATCCGTCTGGGATGGGGAAGACCCAATGTTCATGGGTTCTAACGTGACTAGCATAACCACCTTGGGAAACGATTCCAGTTTCTGGCCAGACGGCTCCATAGGTATCGAGTTGGTGGCGACAGTATGTTTCATTGTCATTTTTGCATTGACGGCATTGGAGACAAGAGTATGATTGGGCGCCGACACCAACACGTTGACCGGGTTTGATGAGAGTTACTTTTGGGCCGACACGGAGGGCTTCACCTACGATTTCTAAGGACAGATTGGGAATATTAGTATATTTTCATTCTTTCACAACTATCCAATTGAGCTCTTGCTCATCTGATTTACTCCCAAGCCTAAGATTGGGAACATAAAACGGTAGAAAGAAGAATGGGGAAACCATACCATGCCCCACACAAAGCGGAAACTTTTGTTCACCCCACCCTCCACTAACAGTATGCAAATCACTGGCGCAAACACCACAGGCCTGAATTTTGATATCGACATCGTAGTCACCAAATGGCTTGGGTGTATATTCATTCTTGTGAAACTCGGTCCATTTCTTAGGATCTTCAATTTGGAATCCGGTGAAAGTATCTGGGTATCCCATTTTCGTAGATTGTGTGGAGATGAGTTTTGGAGGGGTATATATTTGGGGGTATTTAAACGAAGGAGTGTGTTAAAGACTGAGATGGACGATATGAAGAGTGGTATGAGGAAACAGAAGGAGGGGAAGAGAAAGAGGGAAAATAGAAAGGAATCTCTGAATAATAAATACTTCCTTATACACCCGCCAAGGCATCTCCATTTTCCCCCCATCCATGGGGAGATTCATGGGGGGAGGCATATGGAAGGCATACAATCCCCATTTAAGGGCCATTCACCCCACCATCCCAGCGGGGTTTATATTTCGGGTTTGTCTCATCAAATAGATTAATGGCATTGAGGTTTTTTTTCCGGGGTCGTTGTCGTGGGATGTTCATTTTATCCGTCGCCGGGGAAGTCTCGTTTGATACGTGGATCTCAATGCGGCTGCTTATTTTTCCACCACTTATAAAGCGAAATTTGGGGAAATTTCATCATGGTACATAGTAGTACTAGTAGTACATAGCATTCACGGCAAATGCTATTTTATATGTCGGTAATATCTAGATCTCAATCAACTCACTTAATAACATGCTATTAAATTAAAATATGGAATTATACTTTCTGAACAAGAGCTAGTGATTTATTTAGTTAGAAGAAAACTATACTAAAAGCTTCATTTTCGCTACCCCTGAAGTCGCAGACCCATTGCGTAAGACAAAGGTGTTCATTGTCTACATTCGTGAAGTTGACAAAGGGCCATGAAGCGAACTTTGTCTCAACCTATTTTTTTATACAACCTAGACTCCGCGATTGAGCACTCAATCTTCAAGTAGGGTGTAAACATTGAAGTACCATCTTTCCGAAGGGTTCTCGAGAGTCATCTTATCTGCATCTCCTGATCGAATATTGAGTCGAATGAATGAAAAGTGGTGGAGAAGCATTGGCGGAGATAGACGATATCAGCAACTCTATCTCCTATATATCTATGATTGTATGAAAAGATCACTGTTTTCGAGAAGGCAGCTATCTAGGTAAGCCTTCAGTGGAGAGGCATGAGGGAAAGGGGTAAAGGAATTTTAAGGGTCTACGTCGTATGAACTTTGAAAGCCAATATACCCCGTTTGACCAACAATTCCGTCTGAGACACGCAATTGACAATGCCGATCTGGTATTAAAATTGAACATTCTTGAAGAATATAAGAGTTTTCCAAGTAAATAAGAGGATGCTTAAGCACAGCCCCTGGGTTCCATTTGTTCTATCTGTCTACTATACTCTTACAACATCCATTAAAAAGAAAACCTAAGCACTCAGATGACTTCCTCCAGCCCTTTGAAAATGTATAGCCACCTAGCGCTGTGCATGCCGATTGCAAAGTCCCTCCTTGTAACCACCAGAACGCACAAACCCAAAATCTTCGATTCCATTCAAGCATTATAACCACCCTACGCCGTATAATTTCCTTGTCAAAGCATGATGCATCAATGCTTTTCCCTAATAAACTCACCCATAACTCCATAGTTTCCCTTGAAACTTGTTGAGCCTGGAACCAGAGAACTCTCACACTAATAACACACCTTCGATGAATTAAAGCCCATATCATACAAATTCCGTAATCTTAAAAAATCATGATCCATCAAATAAACCTCAAATCACTTGAATCCTCGAAACTTTCTCCTTGCCTTCCCCTTTCTTCCTTTTGCAGCTGGAGTAGTTCCATTAATTTCACTTGGGCCGTCCGGAGCACCAGCTAAAGCTTTGACATCCTCATCATCCATTTCGCTGAGGTCATCGCTTGTGTGAGAGTCATTCGTATTTTCGACTGGAACTTCTTGCAAGACACTAGTTCCTTCAGGCTGGAAATCCTTGACATACCAAGGAATGCCCCCATTATTAAGCACGTCTGCGCCATCCGTATTATTTTCACCATTCGAAACTGGTGGTGTTGGTGGGGTAGGCTGGTTGTCTTCTGGAGTAGAAGAATAGCCATTAGTATCAGGTGGCGTAATGCCATCACCATTTGTAGTGTGCGTTCCAATACCATTGTTAAGAAGTTGTGGATCAATCAAGTGGTCTGTGTCGGAAATAGTAGCAGACGCAACATGAATGACATCCTCGACATCATGCTCCGCATCAGCATCGGCATCGGCATCTGGCATATTTGTATCTATGACTTCAGCGTTTGCAACAGGAGTTTGCCCGCGTTCAACCACTCCGGTATCTAGAGTCTCAGAAGCAATCTCTTGTGATTGTGCAACGTCAATCATGTCTTCGTCTTGCGATGGCTCCGGCGCTTCAACATCCGCAAAGGTATCAGATGAGCTGTTCGAACCTTCAGCAGGAAGTAGGCAGTTTTCTAGTAAGACATTCAGCACTTTTAGCTGATCCTCAGGCCTAGTCTTCACAACATCACACTCGGCTCGAATTGCAGCCTCTAACATAGGCTGAACAGCCTTGATAATGCGTCTTCCGATTTTGCGACGATTTTGCACGTTTAAATTTACCGGTTTGGAGGATGTCTTTTCGATATCCCCAGTCGAGTTTTCTTTTTGTCCACCTTGCGGGGTATCTTCCATAATAGCAGCAGTGATGGTGGAACTGAAGTCTTTCGTAAACGCCCCCGTAGTAGTGTAAAAGCGTTGATTGAGCTTGTCGCTGAGTCGACTGAGACCACCGGTAAATGCCTTTTTGCTATCGATTCT
The DNA here is from genome assembly GCA_004786275.1 of Botryotinia convoluta. Classification (NCBI taxonomy): domain Eukaryota; kingdom Fungi; phylum Ascomycota; class Leotiomycetes; order Helotiales; family Sclerotiniaceae; genus Botryotinia; species Botryotinia convoluta. The sequence continues at coordinate 127,292 of PQXN01000070.1, read as the reverse complement.
GCGGTCTATTAGCTTTTGTCGCCCCATAATTGGGCGAAACCTTACTGTAAAGCCCTTTCAATGACCGGAGGCAGTAAATGTGCCACAGGAAAGTATATTGTATCGACAGCATCCTTTTCGACCCTTGCAGCTTCTAACTTCTTCAATTCGCGTTCTTTGATTTCTCCAGCAAGTTCACGAAGTTTTCCCATATCTTTGAGTAGAAGTTGAGCAAAATCGATACGACGTGCAAGTCTTTCCCTTCCTACGTGACCCATACCGGAGAAGTTGCGCCGGGTGATTTCCATGGAAGAGAAACTTTCCATTTGGAGTTGCAATCGCTTTAAAAGAGCTGCACCTCTTCGGGCCTCCCTCTTGAGAGTCCAGTACTTACAACAATCTGCAGTCCACTCCCTACGTCTGCGAAGATTATAACGTTGTAATGACATTTCAACAGAGTTGAAGATAACTTTTGGAATGATCGGAGCACCCGAAGGAAGTTTCCAAATACCTTTGATTGGCTCTTCAGACTGAATATCTTGGTTGTATTGCAGCAATGATCCCCGGGCACCATTCAAGTCAATGGCTTCTGGATGTCTTCCTGCTTTACGATGAGCTATAGCCAGCATACCAGCAGCTTCATTGGAATCAGCCCACACACGGCCACGCATAGTCTTCTTGTAGAATCTGCGAGCTTCAGCAGTAGCGGCGACAGTGTCGTTCTCCCGAGCATGATCTTGAGGCGAATGTTTATCACAAAAGGCTTTCAGAACAGCGTGTCCATCTAGAACTGCCAAGGTCCCATGGTTATTCTTCATCTTCAAAAATAGACGAGCTCTGCGAGCGCAAGTAACATGGAAAGCTGTGAAGCAGGCTTTATTGCCACATTGCACACATGCTCCCATACTTTGATTACAGATGTAGCAGTTTAATTTCCACCTGCTTTTCGGGACCTTCTCAACTTCCATAACTGGTTCCATGAATGTAGTGTTACCAAGAGAAACTTCAGGAATCCACATGGCACAGAGTAAATGCGACCATTTTGAAGCATTGGTTTGCTTGAAAGCTCCATCGGTGTTGGGACAGAAAATACAAGTCTATAGATGAATTAGCATTAAGAGTAGAGATATAGATCTCGAGGATGACTTACAGGAGTGGAGCGTCCAATCAACTGACACTTTCTGCACATCCATTGACCTTCGGGAATGAAAGGTACTCCGTAGCATTCTTGATGCACAGCCAAGTCGCAACCATCGCAGAAAACAATGGCGTTGGTGTTTTCACAATCTCCGTCATCGCAGATAGCACATTTACTATCTTGTTCTTCTCCAACCTGAGCTTCACCATTAACGGCAGCAGCGGAGCTGGACCTTGGCCGATGGGTTTGAGGTGGTTTTGGATTTGGCTTTGGTATAGTTCGTTCTAGATTGTGCCAGTCTTTTTCTATCTTAGTTAGAGTAACTTCGAAAATGTGTCGAGGAACCTCATCAACGCCTTCCGCCTTCCGCTTCTCATTATATTGTTGTAGCCATTTATCATCTGCCTCATCCATATCATACTCAACACGACCAAGAGTGCTTCCAATTCCATCCAGATCCTCATTGAAGTTAATATCGGAAGCTTTTATGAATTCTTGCTCAGGTCGAATAAATTCGTCACTTTCCTGATATCCTACATTTGCCATAGATTTATCAACATATTGATCGAATTCTGGGGTATCGAACTTTTTAAGGGTATGCGTTAGTCGGAACGAGGGTTGTGGCAGAGTCAGCTTTTCCTTCGCGGTGGTATTCATGACATGTATACCCTTTGGTGTCTTTGGCGTCTTCGGGGAATTAAGGCCGATGGATATTCCAAGGTTCGCAGCAGCTCTGGCGGCGTAGAATGCCTCAGGGTTCTTGGGAGGACGGCCAGGTCTTCTCTTGCCTCCTCCTGGTGTACCTGGAATGGTATATGGTACTAGAACTCCATTCGTACTAGGAGTAGGTATTGCAGGATTTGGAGTTGTGCTTGTGCCATTTTCACCATTATCAGTACTCTGTCCAGGTTTACCATTCGCCGATCCTTCCACTAATTGTGATGCGCCGGCGGGTGTTACAGGTCTCGAGTTTGATATTCCCTCCACTGCTTCTTGACTGAAACACATCATTTCTTGATTTATGTCTAGATCGGGATGAAATTCTTCCCAACTTCGTTCCTCTCGAGGCTTGTATCCATCATTTTGCGCGACAGCTGCAGCAGCCTGCGACGATGATCCGAATCTACCTGGGGCAGCCATGGGGGGTTGTTGTGCGCGAGGAAGTACTGTCCTTGTTCTCGTTGCTCGATTATCTCTGCGAGGGTAAACTACAGGCTGGACTCCGTTCGCAGCGTTTTCGCGTCCTATACGACCGCGAGGTCCAATATAATTATAACCCCCTGGTCCTGTACCGCCGACTAAAAGTAGATCTTGGCCGTTCTCGTCTACGTATCTGCCTCCTCCACCGGGACCGCCTGGTACGTAACGACCTTTTTTAGGAGGTTCGGATGTTGGGTTTTTGATAATTGGGTTTTCAAATCGACGATTTGAGGCTGACGCGGATTTCGGACGTGTAGATCTTGTACCTGAGCCACTTGCAGCTCTTCTGGGGGTTCCAGGTATTGGCGTCGTGGCCATGTTGATATTTAATTCACTCCGACGTATTTATGCGACAAGAATGTAAAATGTGGACAAAGGTGAGTTTGTGCCACTAGTGCGGCAGTTAAAGCTGATGATGAATACCTAGTGTTAGGTTCCGTGAGGGGCGAGGCGCATATGGAATCAGAAGCAATAAAGACACAATCATGCGCGTCTTTCTCTTAATAAATGAATTGAGTGATACTCTAAGAGTGAATTACACGAAAATAATGTTTAAGATATGGATGTTATCATAATCTAACTATGTTTGATGTAGCCAACATCTTCAGTATGGTAGTCGCGATGTGGTTGCCCCTTCCGATTAGGTTTAGCTGACATCAAGGATCAAGTCCCATTTTGAGTTTAGTATCGGAAAAAAGTATCAGGATGTTCCGATGTATTAGTAATCTACAGATTCTACACATTTTATCACAGTCCGTGCATGTTTCCCTGCATCAGCATCCACCCGCTCCAGTTATTGAACAATGAGGTTGTGAGCATTGTTCCATTGGTTGATTGTACGGAATTGGAGAGTATACGATAAAATATCTATACAAACATAGGATGAAATGCTAGTGCCTTTTATAATATCTACTGAATACCTAAAGCTGTTTGAATAACATCTTCATTGCTAGGTACATTATGATGTTCAGTACTACTGAGTTAAGTTCCCAACTTCAACGAGTCTATATGAGCATACATTTATACACAAGTTTGGGGTTTTATAACCATTCCTACTACTGGGTATTTACATCCATATTCCATATGCAAAGCTAGTGCTTTCTATTGTCTCTACATACATCAAACTTTGGGGATAACAGCCTGTTATTCAATATCCTGCGGGCTTCAATATTCCATACTTCCTTCAATCTTTCTCTTCACATGCTACCGATATCTAAAAGATAGGTTTGTTGTTGTAAACAACGTTTCTTCGTACACTTCAACAAGTGGACCTTGACGACACTCAGTTGTCTGTTTTAGCAAACGTCCCCTGTTTTACGAATAAAGTCATTGTTCCATTAATTTTACACCAAAAGTTTGGTCTTGGAGTGCCTCGTGGTAGTTGGCAAATCCACCGCCCAAAAAGTAAATCCGGCATCACCAGCATCTATAAAGATAGAAAGCGATAAAATTATTAGACATGTGGAAGATTTTACTTTGAGAAAGCTCTAATCGCATCCTATATAGCTTTGATAAGTTTTAGATAGTGATTGTGATGTGCAGACTGGGTCCAACTTTTCAACCTCCTCAATACAAGATAAATAATAGATTGTTGAATGCAGGGAAATTCAAGACATTCTCTTAAAATTTCGGAGGATTTTTGGGCATAAAAGAGCTAGGTCCAAACGAAAGAAATATCAAATTGGAGATCATTATATACAACTCTATTTTTCTACTACTGTTCTTCGTATTCATTACACGGAGATCATTTCGAATTCTGATGTAGTAAAATAGACCATATACTTCCACAATCGTGAGAGGAAAAGGTTCAAATAATGCAAATTTGCCGTCCTTGTACTAAAGTTCTGGAGTGGATGATACGTGAGCCGTGAACCTGGCACTCTTGCTGCATGAGCCTGCACCTAGGTCAAGCCTTCGCCGACGTTCCACAAATGCAATATCAACTTCGGTATTGCATCGAAAGGATAACATAACACTCATGTAAAGCAGTCTTTCACCCATTATTCGCTGTTCATCAAACTTATCACATTGATTTATGGGTCAACCCCGCAATGTTATTTCAATCAGCCTATTTGACATCTCCACAATCTCCCCGAGTGCGGGGAAGGACGATGATCCTTCACCCCACAACGTTCAATAGCTCGCATAATGACAAGAATCCTTCGTTGCTGAAAACCTATCGCTGTATAGATGAACCCATCATATGTAATTTCCATGGGTATTTCGCATTTAGCCATTAGTTTATCCAGAGCTCCATCTGCAGCTTCATGATGCGTAGTGCATAGGAGTTCAGAGCTCCAGGATATGTGTTTAGAGCCAGTAAGAAAAAAATATAAAGATAGACAATTCCCGGTCATCATCTTGCTATATTCTGATTTTTCGCCCCTAAACTTCGCTGTTGTGAAATCTCATATAATAAGATATTATTCGCTATGGCAGTCGGGGCTCCCGCTCACGGCATTCACGATGTGGCTCTGCAACGTCGACAAAAGCTTATGGGGGCCAGTGGCCCAGCGGCTTTAGTTAAAAACTTTCGAGTCTTCAGCATTGCCTTGTTCGCTTGCATTGGAGGATTGTTATATGTATGTGATTCCATATATATCTTCAAGAAAGAAAATTTGATTACGAAATTAATTCACGTTGTGTGAAAAACAGGGTTACAATCAAGGCGTTTTTTCTGGTGTGCTCACTATGAACTCATTTATGTCTCATATGGGAAATTATGATAGCACAGATCCAGCAGATCAAAGCAGAAAAGGATGGTTAACTAGTATATTGGAATTGGGCGCGTGGCTTGGAGCACTCCTTAGCGGATTTATGGCAGAGGCATTGAGTAGAAAGTATGGGATTTTAATTGCTACCGGTATGCTCCTTTTTTCAAGTCCAAATATTCAAAGAGTTCCAGATGCCTAGGAAGAGATAGCATCATTTGGAAAAGGTTATTGACATTATGTGCTCAAATATAGCTGTATTTATCATCGGCGTCATAGTCCAAGCGACTGCCATCTCCGTTGGTCACTCCGCCATCTTGGGCGGCCGTTTCATAACCGGGATGGGCGTGGGAAGTCTCAGTATGATTGTCCCAATGTACAATGCCGAAGTCGCTCCGCCTGAAGTGCGCGGATCTCTCATTGCCCTCCAACAACTTGCCATCTGTGCCGGTATCATGATATCCTTCTGGATCGATTACGGCACAAATTATATAGGAGGGACTGGTGCGGCGCAATCCGATGCAGCATGGCTTGTACCAATTTGTCTACAGCTCTTCCCGGCTATAGTTCTTTTTGTCGGTATCTTGTTCATGCCTTTTTCGCCTAGATGGCTAGTCCATCACGGGAGAGAAGAGGAGGCTAGGAAAGTACTAGCACTACTGAGGAATTTACCCCAAGACCATGAGTTGGTAGAAATAGAGTTTTTGGAAATCAAGGTCCAGAGTTTGTTTGAAAAGAGATCGATTGCAGAACTATGGCCTGGTCTCCAAGAATTGACTTGGATGAATACCGCGAAATTACAGTTTGTGGCAATTGGGAGTTTGTTCAAGACAAAACCTATGTTTAAGAGAGTGATAGTAGCGACCGTTACTATGTTCTTTCAACAGTGGACAGGTATTAACGTATGTGCAATTCCCTCCTCCTTTCAAGCCCTAACATGTCAACGTCTCATCAGCTTTCCACTAACACCCCCTTCCTCCCTCCAGGCAATTCTCTACTACGCCCCTACAATCTTCGCCTCCCTTGGTCTCTCCAGTAACACTGTCTCCCTTCTCGCCACCGGCGTCGTCGGCATCGTAATGTTCATCGCAACCATCCCGTCCGTTCTCTACATCGACAAGTTAGGTCGCAAACCCATTCTTACAATCGGTGCAATCGGCATGGCTACATGCCACATAATCATCGCTGTCATCGTAGCCAAAAACAGAGATTCATGGGAGGAACATAAAGCCGCGGGCTGGGCTGCTGTGGCTATGGTTTGGTTTGTCTTTCCCCACACTCTTTCCCACTCTCATACTTCTTTCCCTCCTGAGTCTAACATGTGAAAGGCTCTTCGTAATCCACTTCGGATATTCCTGGGGTCCCTGCGCCTGGATTCTCGTAGCAGAAATCTGGCCACTCTCCAATCGTCCCTACGGCATCGCACTCGGCGCCTCCTCAAACTGGATGAATAATTTCATCGTCGGCCAAGTAACGCCTGATATGTTGAGTGGCATTTCCTATGGTACTTATATAATCTTTGGGTTGTTAACCTATCTCGGAGCAGCATTCATATGGTGGGGTGTACCGGAGACGAAGAGATTAGGCTGTGAGTGTTTTTCAGTATTTATGGGGAATGAGAGGTGATGGGTGTTATGTTATTGCACATTATTCTCGTGTTGTCTCACGCAACTTCAAAAGTTCCCGAATTATGCATCTATGACGGATTATAAGCTAACAAATCAAACAGTGGAAGAGATGGACCTAGTGTTCGGCAGCGAAGGTGTAGGCCGGGGTGATCTCGAAAGAATGGAAGCTGTACGTCGCGAGGTAGGGTTAGACAGGATTCTTGGGGAGAGTAACACCAATGGTGATGTATTTCCAATAACGGGTATTAAGAGTGATCAGGCTGAGAAGATTCATGAGATGTAGATGAAGTGGCTAAACATTGATACATCAGTTTCATGGGTACTTTTCTAAGGATTAGGAAGTGTAACAGTCTAGGTATAATGGAAGATACAATATAGGTGCTAGGTTTGTATTCATTCGCTTGTATTAGGAGGTTCATTATCTATATGTATGCGTAAACACCTAACTCCCAACTGCCAGTTTGTGGTATATCCCTCTCGCTACGCCTACACACGTCCACCCCCCTTCCATTTCGTAAAGCAAAATCTCACAACAATGACCGCAAAAATTAAAAGCAGAACAAAAACGAGTGAACGGAAAAGTAAGTCCCCGAGTTCAAAATGAATGAGCCAAAATCAATATCAATCATGGCCCTATGTACGATCAAGCCGATGTGTCATCTGCCTTTCTTGCCTTCACGACATCCTTTGCATCCCCGTCTATTCCCGAACTACCTCCTTGGTCGTTGAGTAATGGAATCTTATCCAAACTAGTACTTCTTGGGTGGCCTGGTCTCTTTGTCTCGCCATCATTACCTAATATTTCTCCGCCCTCGGATCTGGGTGTCATCAAAGGAGATGTCATTAACTCGGGAGTATTATGCCATTTCTGAACTTCTCGCTTCATCTCCTCAAGCTCGTTCTGGAAACGTTTGCCAAAGACTTCGATGTAATAATTTGCGCCGTTATAAACAGACCAGCAGAATACAGCCATGAGGAATGATGCAGACGCATATCGGTACCAGAACCATAGAGGGCATGGTAACATGGTGAGCAATGCATACGAGTATTGAATAAGCATAAATGCAGGCTCTTGCATAGATTCAGGAAGAGCGAGAACCGCTTTGCCAATCCAGACTTTGGAGTATGATTTTAGCAGCCAGGTGAACGATGTCGGACGACCTGCAGCAATCTTCTCACGGCGGCGGACAGTGATGAGAAAATGGTAAGAAAGTTGCCATATTGCATATGGGATAGATGACCACAATGCCATAGATAGCAGGCCGTAATGATTACTTGACCCTACTGGAGATGTACGTATGTCGTAGATGGCACTGAAACGCGATTGTTGGACGGATGGGTCGATGAGGTGGACAAGACAATGAAGTGTTACGCAGGGCATTATGTGAATAAAGAGAGACGTAACCTTGTCGAAACTGTGAAATACCATAGAATTCCTCCACATGGCAATCGCTACTGCATTGTTGCCCATGGCCAGGCAGTAAGTGCTGATGAATAGTCGTTTTGACTGTGGAAAGATCCAAATAGAGAGAAAACAGAGGAAGTTTGTAAAGTAACAGAGATCTGCGAGAAAATAATGATATCCCCGTTTGTGGTAGGCATAACATCGGATGGGCATGAAGTATAGTAACTGGGCAGTGTACCACCAGTGGAACAACTCAGGATATCCTCCGATCAAGTAGCCACTAATGAGAACATTCAAGACTCCACAGATGAAGGAGACCTTTTCTCGAATCGTCACTGACTTCGTATCATTCCAATGTGTCCCAAGTTTGTCAACACTATCGCGCATCCTCTTTTTATATCTGTCCAGCTGCTCGTCGGCAGTTGGAACACGCTTTCGCCATTCTTCAACAACCCGGGTCTTCGCATAACTGGATCTTGTCTTTAACTTGTCTCGCTGCTTTCGAACCTTTTGGGATTGCGCGGACAGATTTCTCTGTATCCTTTCGAGTTGTTGAGGCAAATCAAAGTTCCCTAATAAATCGAAGACAGTGATCTTATCCAAAGGAGGCCAAGGTTCCCAATCTTCTTGATATGTGCTACTTCCAGAGGCAGAAGGGCGCCTTGAGAGATAAGGACTTCCATTTTCGGAGGTTGTGTATGTGGGTGTAATGCCATCCTCCGGCGGAGAGCTTCCAGTTGATGAATCCCCGCCAGTAAGATGTTGTTCAGAAGATAACGAAGTTGACTCCAGTGCAGGCTCCGACTTAGAAGCTGGTATGGATATAGGTTCAGTCATTTCTGCTATCGAACGTGAACGGGCGTGAATCGGATCGTAGAAACAAATGCGCCTAAACGCAGAAGCACCTCTTAAAGCTATGTCAGCCATGTGTCCAGGAATCTTGTGCTATGCACCCGAATATTACAGATACAAAACAACAATTAGGATAACTTACAGAAAAGTGTGCTGCTGCGGATGAAGAGTCTTAATGTGCGTTCAAGAATGCCCAAGTAGAAATGACTACTTGTTGATCGAAGCACATGAACAAAGTTCGAGAAGGTGATAGGTTATCAAAGAAGAGTTAGATGTTTTAGGTGCCTCTCGGCTCGAAACTAGTCCCCAAAATAGATAGGTTTTGTTCTGGACCAGTTCTTTCGTGAGTAATGTTGAAGGAAGTGAGATCGTGCTTGCTTTGAGAGATGTGGTTGGATGTTGGCGTTCAAGTGGAAACAGACCACCTAGTTATAGTATCTAGAAAAAGAGAGAACTTTTGCTTGATCACAAGAGATTCTTTATTGTAGATGTTAGTTAGATTTCGAAGGGATGGAATAGGGAGATGAGGATATCTTCGAAAAAAAAACTTGTTACTTTTTATTTGGTATAAATGTTGTCTCCAATAGAAAGCAAATAACTTTTATTAGCTAGGAGTACAGTCGTGTACAGGCCTTGGATTTGCTACCAATCAATCAATAAAGTTGATCTGGGGAATACATTTCGTCATTGCTACTTTAAGACATTAGAACCCTGATTATCTAAGGGGTACGGTGATCCAATATGACATAGGGTGAACAGAAGTGAGCTCGAGGTGAGGAAGGATTTAAAAGGCTTTAGATCTCTACGTTGACCGTTACCGACTTTTAGATACAGCTTGACTTAATGTCATGTGATCCATAATTCGCGTCCCGCGACTTTTTGTGATGCCCAGTAGAGCTGCTGGGAAAGTTGAAGTTAAAGAAATCGTAAACCCATCCTCTCTTCGCACCAAACTTTACCTCCATCTTATCGTTCTAGAAGCATTACCACTTGGTATGGATGCCATGTTAATGCGCCACTCTTAATTATCTCCATTTATTCCTGACTAGATCCTACCTTCGTAGTTACTCTTCTTTCTTAACGCGTGCACCCCGCTGCGATCAACGCGTATAAGTCAAGATGGGAAAACTCATACGCCTTGAGCTTTTTAGTAAGTTGGTCGCGCTATTAATGCTATTGCTTAAGCTGATCATATGTAGATTTCAAGTCGTATAAGGGGCACCATGTACTCTTGTTTGGAGACTCGTATTTTACCTCCATAATCGGTCCAAATGGCTCTGGAAAATCGAATTCGTAGGTGGCTTGTAAAATATCATCAGCAGACTGCTAATTGAATAACAGCATGGACGCAATCTCTTTTGTTCTAGGCATCAAGTCGTCTCATTTACGATCTGCACAATTGCGAGATCTCGTATACCGCGGAAGAGTATTGAAAACCTCAAAAATCAACGACGATGGATCCGCGGTTGACCCAACTGCCAATGGACTCGCAAATGGGGATGGGGAAGGTTCAGATGAGGAATCACAATCCCAGAAACCAGCGCGCAACGATCCCAAGAGTGCGTGGGTTATGGCTGTTTACGAAGATGATCAAGGCGAGGAACAGAAATGGAAGCGTTCAATCACAAACCAAGGTGCCAGTGAATATCGCATCAACGATCGCATCGTCACCGCACAAGCATACAATGATGCCCTTGAATCCGAGAACATATTGATTAAAGCTCGAAACTTTTTGGTGTTTCAAGGCGATGTTGAAGCTATTGCGTCGCAATCACCGAAGGATCTGACCCGACTCATCGAACAAATATCTGGCAGTCTGGAATACAAAGCTGAATATGAAAGATTGCAAGAGGAGGCGGAGAAGGCAGCAGACGAGCAAAATTATAGCCTCCATCGCAGACGTGGCATTAATTCCGAGATCAAGCAGTATCAAGAGCAAAAGAAAGAGGCTGAGGCCTTCCAGAACAAAGCAGTGGAAAAGGATGAAGCCATCATTGAGCACATCTTATGGAAGTTGTACCATTTTCAAAGAGTGATGGACGAGTCGAGCGCTAGCATTCAAGAACACCAGGAAAACCTAAAGGAGTATCGCCGTGGCGTGGAAAAGTATCAGAATAACTTGGATGCGGCTAGAGCAGAACAAGCTAAAGTTAACAAAGACGCCAGCCGGATAGAGCGAAATATTAAGCGGAAGGAAAAGGAACTCGAGGAGAAGGAAGTCGAGTTGGTACCATTTGATGAAAAAATCAAGACTGTCACATCTCAAATCGAAATGTTGAGAAGGAAGTTGGTCCTCATAGCAAAAGAGCGGGATGACAAGTCCGGGAAAATTGCGAAACTTAAAAAGGACCTCGCGTTAGTTGAAAAGGCACAGAAACAATTCGAGGTCCAGTGGCAGGAAACTCTTAAAAATCAGGGAAAGCAATTAAGTGACGATGATTTCAAGGAGTACCAGAAGCTCAAGTCCGAAGTCGTCAAGAAGACATCCGAGGATCAAGCTAAGCTAGACAACCTGGTCCGCCAATTGAAAACCGACGAAGTAACCGCGAATAGTTTGAAAGGTAAAACGGAGGCTGCGCAGGCTTCGGTGGAGAAGCTCCAAAGTGAGTTGGACACCAGCATGAGACGCAGAGACAACCTTAAGGAGTCGATTGCCGAGACAACTAGGGACAGAAACGCGAAGAGAGAGGAGCATAACTCTCTCAGGTCAGAACGCGTTCGACACAACCAATTGAAGACTGACCTCGAAGAGAAACTTCAAGAAATTCTCAAACAAATCAAAGAGGGTGAATACGGTCGAAGAGAGGGCGAGAAGGAGAGAAGAGTCAAAGAAACAATAACCGAAATGAAGCGAATATTCCCTGGCGTTAAAGGACGCATCGGCGACCTTTGCAAGCCTAAGCAGAAGAAATTTGAAGAAGCTGTAAGCACAGCTCTTGGTCGAGACTTTGACTCCATTGTTGTCGATACGGAGAAGACTGGTACCGAGTGTGTGCAATGGTTGAAAGATCGCAAAAAGTCCCCTATGACTTTTATCCCTTTGGACAATATCAAGGTCAATGCAACAAACTCTTCGTTGAAAGGACTGGCCAAGGCCCGCCTGACTATCGATACAATTGATTTTGAGTCGTCTGTCGAAAGAGCTATGTCTTACGCATGCGGAAGCTCGATTGTCTGTGATGATATTGCAACAGCCAAAGACATATGTTATCGGAAAAAGCTCCAAGTCAAAGCTGTAACTCTGGATGGTGTCATGATCGCTAAAGCTGGTAATATTACTGGTGGGCGTGTTCCAGAAGGACGTGGCAACAAGCGAGCTTTCGGTGATGCTGAGATGGATAAGCTCAGGGCTCTTGAGGAAAAATATACTCGCGAGATCAGGGCACTAGATGCCAACAAAAAGAGAACAGGCGAGGAGGAACAATTGACGAACGCCATAAACAACCTACACCAGAAGGTTACCTATGAGCAGAATGAATTGGTCGAATTTGAGAGGAACATTGCTAGTGAACAAAAGAAACTAAATCATGAACAACGCCAATTAGAAGATGTGGAGCCCAAGTACGAAGAAAAGAGTGCAGAACTTGAAAAGTCTCGGCGAAAAGTGGAAGAGTTTCAACGGGCTATCGCGAAAGTTGCGGACAAGATCTTCTCCGGTTTCTGCAAGAGAACTGAATACTCAAATATTAGAGATTATGAAGCACAGCAAGGTAGTCTTGAGCAAGAGGCTTTGGAGAAGAAGAACGAGTTTGAGAAACAAAAACAAACGTTGAAAAGCCAGGTGGCTTGGGAAGACAATCACCTATTGGAAATTAAGACCCGCCTAGCCAACCTTGAGAACAACATTGAGAAGTTTCAATCGGATATTGAGGAATATGAGGCAGGAAAAGAAAAACTTGCACAGGCGATGGATGAAGATCGAGCAGCCGTGACTGAGTTGGAGGATGCCCTTCAGAAACACAAAGAAAAACTCGCGGCAAAAACTGACAAAGTCAATGTCGCAAGGCACGACCTACAAAAAGCGAGCAAGGGAATTGATGAGCGTACAAAATCCATCACGACTCTTGAGACAGTAGCTCAGCGAACCAGCGCGAACCGATATGCTTTGTTACGACGCTGCAAGATGGAACAAATAGCTGTACCATTAGCAGCGGGCTCGAAATCCTTAGATAGTCTCCCTGCGAACGAGAGCTTGCAACAAGAGGATCCCGACGCCATGGATGTTGATGAAGGCGATCAGGCCCCCGAGGAAATTATCAACGATTACGGCATAGATGTGGATTTCGATGGGCTTGCAGATGACTTGAAAAATGTAAGTAGTCTGCAATATGTCAAAATTTCTTCACTGACACGAAATAGCCCGATGATGAGGATGTTGAGGAGCAACTGCAAGAAAAGATTTCTACCCTCAACTCAGAACTTGAGAAACTCAACCCTAATATGCGAGCGATTGAGCGACTGGATGTTGTCGAGACACGTCTCAGAGATACTGACAAGGACTTCAACGCCGCTCGTGATGCTGCAAAAGCTACTCGTGATGCATTCAACGAAATCAAAGAGAAACGATATGATCGCTTCAATAAAGCTTTCGCACATATATCCGATCAAATCACTCATGTGTACAAAGATCTTACACGCTCAGCCACTTTCCCTCTCGGTGGTCAGGCATATCTTGATATTGAAGATAGTGACGCCCCGTATCTCTCTGGTATCAAATACCACGCCATGCCACCACTTAAACGTTTTCGTGACATGGAGCATCTATCTGGTGGAGAGAAAACTATGGCAGCCTTGGCTTTACTGTTCGCAGTCCATAGTTACCAACCCTCTCCATTTTTCGTCTTGGATGAAGTCGATGCTGCTCTTGACAATGCGAACGTAGAGAAGATCAGAAATTACATCAAGGAGCATGCGGGGCCTGGCATGCAATTTATCGTCATTAGTTTGAAGACTGGACTGTTCCAAGGAAGTGAGAGTTTGGTCGGCGTTTTCAGAGATCAGGAAGTGAATAGCTCGAAAACTTTGACGCTTGATGTAAGTTTTGTATTTGTTCATCTGAAGTCTATATTTACTAATATCTCAAATAGTTACGCAAATATGCATGAAAGGTAATAATGAGGCTGGGTTGCCTTTGTATATCACATGATGGAATTTGGTGCCGTTACGCTTTCAGTTTGAAGACCGCTATGAGAATCGGGTGTATGGATTTGACTCGATAGTTTATGAATACCAGTCGTAGGTGGCGTGGGATATAGGAGTTTGTAAGAATATGTTTGCCCACTTTGGTTGAACTGAATAATTTGCTTTTTGTTGATAGGTGGCTATTTGTATTCAGAACCATGGTAGAATAAGTCAATTTCAATTTCAGAGGCAGTCTTGTAGTCATAAAACCAAAGATTTCTTATGCTGTGTTTCAATAGTATCTTCATAACTGCAAATATTCCGCTCACAATCAACCATGCTCCGCAGCTCTTTGGACATGATAACTCCCCATTATATAAATCTAGCCCAAACCACCATCCAGTGGACTCTGCGAGTGTACCTTCAATAATCAACATTTATGTTGACCCATCCTCTACCTATATACAACTGCTTGCATGCCAATTCTGGGAGTTAGATTCATCCGCCCACCAGCTTTCGAGCTGCATATTCATCTATTGCAATCTCTCGGCAAGGCTAGCACCATACCAAATCGTAGCAAGGAAAGATACCAAATTCACCAATGAGGAAGCCCCATGCATTTTTCCGAATGCCTTGTTCAACCTCTGCATTTCTCTTGAATGTGGCGCTGCATCATAGGATTTCTTTCCGTCTTTCGTTTCTGTAAATATAACTGTTAGTCGTTTCCATCATATACATTCAACCCCTTCATCCTAGCCCTCACTCAACCCAACAACCTACCCTGGTGTTTCCTCTCCTTCATAATCCTCGTAGTAGCCGGTCCAATAACCACCAAATTCGCCAATCCCGTCACGAACATTGTGGCCAATGGCACCATAACACTCCATCTATTAACCTCGGCCAGGGTCCCTGAAATTCCTGATACAGTCCCCAAGTGCGTGCGCGAACCTGGATATGTAATTGCTAGCACGGCTGGAAGCGCAGTTTGAATACCAAAGTAGATTGGGAAGAGGTTTTGTTGGAGGACGGAAAATTGAGGACGTGGAAGAGATTTGTAGGCTACGATTCCATTGACAAAAGATTGGAAGAATTGGGTTCCGAGGAGGGTTCCATAACTTGAGTAAGAGAGTTGTTAGCTGGGTAAAAGAAGGAGGGGAAAAACATACGTTATGATGTGGTATGGACCGGGAGTTTTAAGGATTGAAAGGTCTGGCATTTTGAATGTTTAATTGTAGGAATCTTTGATAAATTTCTAATATTATATATATATTTGAAAATTGGTTAATGGAGGGAAAAGTCAATGAATGTTAGGTTAAGTGGCAATTCAAATCGCCGCGAAGTGGATGGATGGTCTGATAACTGTTTACAAGATGACGGCTTCATAAATGCATGATGCTATCAAACACCGAGGTCCGTCACACGTGATTGCGTGATTCCCGTGGATTTAGAGACCCCATAGCGCGTCTGCCTGATTGCTTTCTGTTTGACACCGCGATTGAAACACTATTTAGTTTCCAAACCAACTTCTCCCATTTTGAAATTTATCTCATGTAAACTTTTAGCCTCTCTCTCTTATAATGGAAAAACAAGCAACTGTCTACGTCGTCGATTTAGGCAAATCCCTTGGAGACTGTCACCATGGACGCGTGGAAACTGACCTCGAATATGGTATGCGATATGTCTGGGATAAGATCACGTTGACAATGTCTACTGATCGCAAAACTGATGGGATTGGTATTGTTGGATTTCGTACTGACGAAACGGACAATGAATTGCATAGTGGTGGAGAAGAGGGGTATGCGAACATATCTGTATTGAAGCATCTTGGTCAATTTCAGATGCAACAATTGGAGGAAGTGAAAGAGGCTGTCAAACCTAGTAGTACTGATGATGGAGACGCTATATCAGCGATTGTTGTTGCGATGGAAATGATCAAAAAGCATACTACGCTGAAGAGTGGAAAGCCAGGCAAGTATGCCAGGAAGATCGTTTTGATTACGGATGGCAATGGATTTATGAACGGCGAGGAGCTTGATGATATTGCGAAGGAAATCAACAACAATGAGATTAGACTAGTCGTGATGTAAGTTGTCCTTTTTCATAAGATTGAATTTGCTAACACGAGATTAGAGGAGTCGACTTTGATGATGCGGAGTACGGTTTCAAGGAGGAAGACAAAGATCTGGTCAAGGTGCGAGGGTCAACAATCCGCCGATTATTCTTGCAAAACTAATTATTATTAGTCTGAAAATGAAAAACTCCTCAGATCTTTCACAGAGAAATGTTCGGACGGAACTTTTGGTACCACAGCTGAAGCAATCGAAGCCCTCGCAACACCTGTAGTCAAAGTCACAAGAGAGTATAATACTTACACAGGACCACTCATTCTAGGAGATGTGAGGAAATATCCCGAAACAGCTATATCGATAGATGTTGCTCGATATTTTAAAACAAAACAAGCCAAACCTGTTTCCGCGAAGAGTTACGTTGATCGAGTAACAGATGAACCGATCGATGTCGACCTACCGGATGCTGATGATCTTACCTCAGTCACACAAGCAAGGACTTATAAAGTCAATGATCCAACCGCACCGGGTGGTAAAAGAGATGTCGAAAAAGATGCTCTGGAAAGGGGCTACGATTATGGCAGCACTATTGTTCCTATTAGTCAATCGGATGAAAGTGTTACAAAGCTTCAGACAATAAAGGACTTCTCGATTATGGGATTTGTGCCAAACGATGTAAGAACGTATACTCAAGGTATCTTTATGTATGGCCTAACGTCTTTAGTACGAGAGATATCTCAACATGGGAGAAAGTTGCATCACTATTGCTCAAAAGACAAACGAGAAGGCAAGAATGGCATTGTCGTCTCTCATCCATGCTCTTCATGAGCTGGACTCGTGTGCTGTGGCTAGAATAGTCAAGAAAGATGGATCAGATCCACTAATTGTACTTCTTGCTCCCCTTATAGAGCCTGGTCTAGAGGGACTCATTGATGTGCCCCTTCCATTTGCAGAAGATGTACGAACGTATCGTTTTGCGCCTCTTGACAAAGTTTTCAATAGCTCTGGTGGCATAATGGAGAAGCACAAAAACCTTCCGAGTAACGACTTAAAAGCTGCGATGAGTAAATTCGTTGATAGTATGGATCTATCAACAGCCGGGAAGGATGATGAAGGGTAAGAAGAAACTCTGGTAGCCTTGTGGATAGCATATGACTGACTTTGGGCAGTGAACCAGCGGAATATATGGCCATCGAGGACACCTACTCTCCTGTCGTTCATCGTATTAATCAAGCTATACGCAGACGTGCTGTCAAGCCAGATGAAGGCATACCTCCCCCTCCGGATGTTCTAACAAAATGGTCACATCCTCCCACTGAGCTTGTCGAAAAATCAAGTAGCCAGCTTGAGAAGCTGATCGAAGCAGCCGATGTCAAGAAAGGTACTTCACTTGCCAACCCTTCTCCAATTTCATTAATCTAATGATATCATAGTTCCTGCCACAGCCAAAGCCAAACGTAGTCGAGAAGTCGCCAAACCTCTCTCGGGTCTCGATGTAGAAGCTCTCCTCGGCCGAGAAAAACGTCAAAAAATCACCGTAGAGAACGCCATCCCAGAATTCAAGCGAGCCCTTTCAAGCACTGATTCCACAGATAGCGTCGTCAAAGTTACTCGAGAAATGGGCGATACTGTTCGTACACTGCTCAAACGAAGTACCGGAAATTCTACCTGGGGCCAAGCTGGAGAGTATTTGAGGACTATGAGAACTGAACTTATTGAACTTATTGAACCGAATATCTACAATAATTTCATTGAAAAATTCAAGAAGCAACTTCAAAATGGAGATTTTGATAAGTCGTTTTGGTTCGACGTTGTGAGGAAGAATAAATTGGGTTTGATTCATGGTGGTGAAGCAGATAATACGGAGAAGACCGATGATGAGGCTAGACAGGTTCGTTCATTGTTTCTTTCCTTTTTTTGCGAGAGAAGTAGGATAGCTAACCATGAATGCAGTTCTACCACTTAAATACAGGAGAGCTACCTAATCGCGGAAAGATATGAGCGATCGGAGGTATGTGAAAGGAAAGGGAGAAATGTACAATTTTACTCGTCGCAAGGATACCATCGAATTTGCGTAATGATTGACGACCATTTTACTGATTTGGGGAAGAGAATTGATCTGCTGAAGCTAGATTTTAAAACGTTGTATTATTATTTGTTTGATTAAATAGGATCGAATGAAAAGCTCATAGTCTTTCGAAGATTTGACTTAACCTCTAGTCCAGGTCTGATTAGAAAGATGTTGTTATAAAGTGATTGTGATAATGGCTAGGTGATGAAGATATTTTGTATGATTCGGGTATTGACATACCGGGTATACCGATATATGAAGTAGATATTATCGTACTATGCATCCATAGACATACCTTACTATTGGACAGGTAAAGCCAATATAGTTCTATCCTACTTTTACTTATAGGTACCTCCATTTAAGGAACTACAGGTATTAAGCTACAATATTCGAAGTAGAACTATCGTTATACGCAAAACACGAAGTTTACTACAACGTAGGATAAAATCAGGACGAGGAAAAATTCATCAGATCTCCAGTTAGGCATCTCTTCTTGCTGTTCATTAGGTTAAAGACTAATGTCAGAATGTAGAACTCGATGGTTAAATGAGTCTAGTGACTATATTCAAAGAGTTGGCAAATACTTGCTCCAATAATGTAGCAAAATTGACATATATTGCAACAAAGGACACATTGATAAATATCGGAATAAGTTTGCATCCTCTGGACGAACTTAAGATGACAAGATTTCAGGCCGAGTTGCGTGGTCCCAATATCAGGCCAATCTTTGAGAAACATGAAGCAGCTCCTCATTTGATTCTGCTCGAATGCCTCCGACCTTCTGACTTTACCTTCACCAGAAAGATCATGATTGAGATTGTCCGTACACATTTTGAGTTCCTTATCACACTTACAAATCTCGATTTACAGGCAGTGTTCGCAATAGGTGAGCTGGGTGTTTAAAAAATTGAACGTCAACATTGAAGAGATTATTTCACTTACCTGTTGCTGTAAATCAGAGAGATCTCTGTCATTACATCCGAGGAGTGTATAAGCTACAAGGTCGGATTGGAGAAAAGATAGAAAGAAGATATGTATTGAGTATCGTACGAATCTCACACCTCACACCCCCAACTCCCAGGGTCATCTGCAAATAGCAGACCGTGGGCGCTAGTCAGAAGTTCCATGATTATGTACGTCTACTTCTCATGACAGATCTAAACTAGACAAACGATAACATGTCATAACTTCACTCCTTCCACATTCTAGTCCACTGCTTGCAACATCTCACTATCTCCTCTCCCTTTTACGAAAACTACTGGTGGTGTATAGTGTTTCCTCCCGTGTACAATATATATGAAGCCTGCGATCACAATAACAGAAAACCAAACCGCCGGTGCCCACTACCAGTCGTTAGCCCATCTTGCATCTTCCAATTTTATCTTTTCAGTTCTAGAAGATCAAGAAGTTACTTACATTAGCATTTCCAAGTGTGACCGGTGCCTCATTCGGAAAACAGCTCCAAACCATCACAAACCCACAATACGCAAAAGCAAATGCGTTGATCGGTAATCCAAATCGCCCTAAACTCCATCGCGCTGGAGGCAGAGATTCATCTTGGATGCGCTTCAAGAGAACACATCCGATACTTATCATGTAAGTAGAGAGAAGGGCGAGGAGGGAGAGGGAGACAACGATGTTGAAAGCGAAGGAGGAACCGAAATTTATGAGACAGAGGAGAACGGTGAGGATGGAGGTCAGATAAATGGCATTAGGGGGGATGTTGAGTTTGTGGTTCATCTAAAGGTCGTTAGAATTTCCGAGGAAGAGGGAATGTTGGTCGAAAAATTGATTAATCCTACCTTGGATATCCATAGCGAACATGGAAAACCTTTATCCCTTGAAAAAGCCCACAATTCTCTACTCGTAGTAGCTAACGCCGTGATATTTCCAGAAAAGACAAGTATCACTACAAGATAAGGGAGTCAGTATTATCGACCGAGGACAATTTGGGAGGGAAATGCGTGAAAATGAAGTGTTATTGCTGTATTGGGAAATAGAGCACGACATGTGATGGAAATTAAAATTGGAGTGTGAGATTGGTGAACATACGAAGGATAATCATGAGAGCCGTGGCCATGGCCTCAGATCCTGTGTTTAGAAACAGGCTTAGATAGGGAGCTGGAGATTCGATTGCTGCGTCGAGGGGTCTGATGCAGAAGAGCATGGTTATTAACGTAATAATGCCCAAGAAAACATTGAGGATATAGCTCCACCACATAGCTCGCGGAACGTTGATCGATGCGTCTTCTACTTCTTCGGCTGGTGGTATGTGAGCATTTGGATGGTCATATCATGTGAGAGAATAGAGTACTTACAGATATGCACTGCACTATCAGATCCTATATATCCCCATTTCATCAGCCATGAATTCAAACTCAATTTAACGATTCAGCTCTTCGATGACTTACCAAGATTACAATACAGCACGCTAACCTGCGCAATCAAACAACTCGTCCCTGTGTTACTCCATCCTCCATTGTTGATCACATCCAAAAATACACTTCTTGTCGAGTTCTTCGGTGCCATAACCCATAGTGGTATGATAGTTATCAGGAACCCTGCCAAATGTCCAAATAAAGAAGTGGTTTCAATGATAGGCAGGAGTCTTGCGCCCCATGTGTTAAAGACGATGGTTATGAGCAAATAAGCTATCATGATTAGTGTATATTGCCATGAGGAAAATGAAAAATCTGCATTTCGGATATCTATAATTGCTTCAACGAGAGTAGCAAGGACAAAGACGCTACTAGCAAAGCTGGCGATCCAGCCAAGACTCGACATCCAGCCTGGAGGGGATGGTTAGCAAAAGTGGAAAAGGTTGAGGAGAAGGAGAATAGGTATGGGGTGTCATCACCGGCGGTATAACTTAGGAACTTTTGATATTTGGGGGGAGAAAATTCGGAAACCCAGTGATATTGACCTGCAATTTATTAATCCCACAGTTCAAGGGAGTAAGTATTCCATGCAGAACTTACCACCGCTCGTAGGAGCCATTGACTCCATTTCTGCAAGCGACGCCACGATTGACGAATAACACATCACCGTCCCAATGAATACCCAGAACAATCCAGCAAACCCTCCATTGATCAATCCGACGCTCAGTGACCTATAGTTCTGTAAGGTGATTTATCTCATCGACACGGGAATTGTGAATTACGAACACAAGGACAAACTCCCATGTTGCCATGTATATTGAAATGAAACCGAGCGTTGAGATGAGACTAAAGTTTCTCTATAGCTCAGTTAATTTGCTGCCGTCACCGAAGTCATCTGTACTGTAATTTGCACACCTTGAATTCTTGCTTCTTTCCCAATCTAAGTATATCGTTGACATCATTTTGAGTTTCTCCATATTCGTCGGTTGGAGACGGCAATCCAGCTTCCAGGCCTGCTTCTCGTACCTCGCCATTTATGCTCTTTCGTTCTTTAGACACCTGTTCATTATGTAACGTCATAAGACCTCACTCGAGGTACAGCAGCAAGTCAATTAGTTATCTCTAAGATTCCAATTTTAGAGAAAAACGCGTGGGAAAGATACGACATAAAGTGATTGTAAGTCGGGCTGATCCTTATTATTATTGATTTGTTGATACTTCTTTAATCTGAAAGTGGTCACATTGATGTATTTCGAAGCGGCAAACCATATTTTAGTGCGTCCGCCAAATGCCATCCGCCGCTACTACTATTCCCCCACTCTCCTTCCGGGGTATCGTTATCTATCATTTGCAGAATCCTTCAAGCTACCTAGGTGTTGTTGTTTGAATCTAATTCGTGCAATATTTGTGTGTTATCGGCTTCCCTGTTGAATTCTGCATACTCGATGCAATTTGCAGAAGCGATGGAAAACTTCTCTGTTGTTGATCTTTGTTGCTGTATAGTAATACTCTACTTACTCAAATTCATGACATTGGAACATCCTCATCGATGTTTCCCTCAGAGGGAGCCCCAGCCCATTTGAAAACCTTGTAATGAAGTCTATCTTTGGCCAAAATCACTAATCTCTTCCTTTCGTCGTTGTTCTTGGAGCCAATTTGTGGTCGGATCATTATATATTCTGGGATAAATGACTCATCGACTGCAAATTCACTTTGCAGAAACCTGTCGATTACCTCTTCGTTGCTGAAAACAATTGCTTTAGAGCGACTTGCAGAGATTCTATGAGGTTGATATTTCATGTGGCCTTCACCTCCAATACTGTAGAATATACCGAGAAGATTGCACTTCCCTACAACCATGTTAGTACCGAAAGATAAAGATTGGTTAAGCCTTACCGTCGGCCTCCCATAACACGAGTACGGTCCTCTCGTCCAAAAATTTAAGATCCTTGATCTGCCCATTGCCAAGCTGCATGATAGAAGAACTTGTGCTGCGCACAGTGCTGATACCATTCTCGATGAGAAGCTCAACCTGAACGACTTGGACTATTTTCCAGTCAACCGACACCCAGGCAAATATATGAGTAGTGTATTGACTGACCTTGATTCAAGAAGTCTTTTGGCACAAAGGCGACATAGCCATGGCATGTGTTACGATCCTAAAATGAATCAGTGATGGGCTGCACAAATCATAGTAACAATACTAACAATTATTTTCATCTTCATCTCGACAGGCACATCTTTGTGAGCCATGCCTAGTTCGCTCGCCTTACCGAAAAGGACATTACTCTTTTCGGCATCTGCAATTTGAGTAAAGATACTGGTCGCCTGAGTCCTCAAATACTTGCAAAGAAAATCCACTTGCAGCAGAGTTTTTCTGTATTTGAGACCTTGCTCTTGCTTTTCTAACTGTCTTGTGAGCAGATCAAACATTTGAGCGCCTTTCCCTACATGTGCACTTTCTTCCTCGTAGTCTTCAGGTTTAACCTCGCCTATGAAAGCTGCTAGAGGGCTATTGGTCATCACTGTTTGAATGTACAGTAACACTTTACCGTGATCAATTAAAGCCTCTTTATCACCATCATCATTTTGTGAAGACACATCAGATGCGAGCCTATCTATCTCGTGACGAAGCCAAGCAGAAAATGAAGTAAAAAGGTCGAGCTCATCTACTACTTGAAGTAAAATTTTGGCAGAAACAAGATGCAGAGACGCGATCGTATCCATAATCGAAGTTATTTGAGCACTGGAAAAGCCCAATGAAGAATCCGAGCCTTGAAATTTGGCAATTCCATTCAATCGGCTGAGAATGACAGAACAACGATCTAGGGCTGGAAGCATATTCTCATGAACTAAACGCCGGAGGTTTTCAAGACCTGATACCACGGCTTTGTCCCATCTTTTATGACCCTAAAAATTTAGTACATCTCTACGAAGAGTAGAAAAAGCAAACTTACTCTTTCTGTCAGTTCGTCCACAAGCCATTCCCGCACAACTGGAAAGGTATGGCCAGTTGCAACTGAATGATAAAGTGCCTGTACAATATCTCGATTCTCTTGTTCAGCAAGGGTTTCATTAACGTTTCGGAGGAACCTGCTGGGTAATTCTTGGGTTGACTTCCATTCTGCAAGCATAAGACATTGTATTTGATTGATGTATCTAAGAAGGTTCTCTAAAGCTGTTGATCGCGATGCAAGGATGGAGAGATATTCGCTAGAAGCTGACAAGAAACGAAGATCCATTGGGACGAAATAGATCCTTTCTTCAGATTCGGTGGTTTTCATGAGCAATGCATGAGTCGAATATAATTTATGGGATGCATGTGAAATAAGATATGCCGGACGTCTCTGAACTATGACTGGGGATTTGAAAGATCCTACAACAAATGAGTCGTAGATGCTCAGATGGATGTTGCCTTCCTTCGTCCCAACCACCATGACATCGGCCATGTCATTATCTTCAGGGTCGAAGGGACGGAAAAGTGCATCTAAAGAAGACCTGGATCTAAAAACTTCATCTCTGGCGTAAAGTAATAAGTCAGAGTTCCCGAAAAAGAAATAATAATAAAAGACACACTTACGAGGTTCCTCCTGCAGGGAGTACACTTAGCTTTGGCAGGCTAGGTTCAACGTCAAGGAGGGCAAGATCTTTCGGCAAGTCCAAGACGGCCTTCTCTGTTGACAGTTCCTTCTCATCCTCAAATATTTTCTTTAATGTATCTGGGACAAGCTTTGATGCTCTACTCTCAACTCTTCTACCAATTGTATTTGAACTCCAACCCATGCACGTGACCCCAGAGAACTCCTGATCATCCGAAGTTGTAGAGAAATGGTGAACCACCTTTGTACTCTCTGCCCCTATGAGGCGTACAGATCCATCACTCCAGGCGATTGCTAGTAATTGGCCTGCAAAGCTATCAGTACGACATTGTCGACGACTGGGGACGTTCGGTACCATTTGGTTTCCAGTTAATTTTTTCAACACGAAGAGTATTGACTTTTTGTGCAGCCCCATAAACTCTCTGTCCATTCAAACGGTAGATTAAAACTTGCTGGTCTGTGCTACCCAATGCTATCAGGTCCATCGACGGACAATACACGAGCAGTTTAGGATTCACCGTTTGATGCAAAGTTTTCTCGCCGAGTAGCTCGAGACGCTTGACCTCCACCATCTTGTCCGCTGGAATAAAATTGCATCTAAGACAGATGGATTTTATCGATAAGGTGGCTGTTTTCACATTGCCCAGTAGCTGGTTGATAGTTTTACAAAAACTACGCGTTATGTAAATATCCACATTGTTGTAGTGGGTACGTAAGCGAGAGTTACAAAACGCTCGTTCTTTCCTTTTTATAATCAAAATACCTGAGCAGATACCCTTACCTGCGTCGTGCTGAGCTGAAATTTCAATTTAAGATGTATATTGTTTTTGATTGTGCAATATTGCAGAGTGATCATGCAAAGCATTCCGCAAAATATTATAAAATATCAATAAGTTTTATATTCTACGGCTAGTAAAACAATAAAGATCATGGATTGCCATCCATCCTACGCCATGCACTTCAATCAGATCCCGTTCGTTTTCTGCACCCATTTTCTTACTCCACCAGATAAGAATCAGCGACCGACTTGATATCCTTTGAGAAATCTACGGCCTCGTTCAGTTCTAGTAATGTGACATTGGTAACCTGCATAAATGTTAGTATCCGACTGCCATTGAAGAGGTCGGGTATAACTTACATCAACATCAACAAAAGGCTTTGTTTTAGCAAATTTAATTTGCATTGGGAAGAAATCATTCTCATCCCCATCCTGGACTTCGAATTCAAAAGAGCCAGCTCCATTAGAGGAATCCACAGATCCAATCGTCCATTCAAGGCTATCCCCAGAGACTTCATACGTTGCGTCGAAGCTAGATACTGCAGGCTCGCTCGAGGCGTATGGAATAGTAACGGTAACATCCTGAAGAGGGTCCTCTCCTGTAAGTTCATATTCTACAGTAATGTTGAGAGGATCGCCTTGTCCACCAACAACCCATACAGTGAATTGAATTGGTAAGGCACTGGTGTCATCTGTCTTTGGTTGAGCTCTCCATCTTAGGACACCAACCGAATTATTGACAGGGAATCCCTTTGAAACATTGCTCATTTGGATGGCTTTAGATCCATTGAACGCTCCCTTATCAACATTTGGATGTGTGCGGAATTGCACTCCATGACTCTGGTTGGCAACGATATCTAATTTGACCTTGGTAAGTGTAGGGTCTGAGATCCTCAAGTTCAAATCACCCTTAACCTCCAAGGAATTGAGTGATCCATCTCGAGATAATTTGGCATTGATCGACTCCGAGATAGTAACGTGGATAGCATCACGGTCCATTGCGGAGGGAGTGTGAGGGTGTTGTTCGGCAGCAGCTGGTGTAGGATGATTTGGAATAAGTGGCGATGAAACAGTTTCTTCTACTTCAGCACCCATATCTCCACGAACTCTTTCAAACATGTCTGTAGTCTTCGACTTCTTTCCCAATTGCATTCCTTTGCCTTTCGGTGCGCTAGCCCTGTGAATTGTCAGTGTCAATGATCTAGCAGAGACGATAAAATAGCCTACTTGAAAGTTTTATTTTTGGCTGCTTCATATGAATCATAGGTTTCGGTGTTTGCGGATTGCGTAGGTGGTGTGTATGTGGGATACTGTGGCCTACTTGGTATAGCACTTCTACCACTCCTTGAAACCTCCTTGCGCTGCATTTCCAATTGTTTTGCTTTGCGCTTGCGCTCTTCGGTAGCCTCGAGTTCTTTGTTCTGAGATATCAGTTAGCTGATTGCCTGAGAATACACATGCACATAACCTACTCTTGAGATGATTTCTTGTATCCTTTCTTCATGACTCTCCATCTCCAAGAATGTCTTGATTTGGCTAATTGTAAGGTTTTCCCTATATCCAAGTGTGACGATCTCGTCAAATGCACTAAGCAATTCGTATGCATTCTTTAAAATCTCTCTCTCATCCAAGGTTTTGCATGTGCTAGTGACCACTTGCGCGAATAGGTGCAAGGAATCGATATCTTGTAAGATGTTGGATTGCTTGTTCGTAATGAGGACCATGTATAATTCGTCCAGTGGCTGGTACACAAATCGCACATTATCTTGCTCCACCGTCGTATGTTGAGTTCCAGAATCAGCCAACTTTGGAAAGGATGCTAGAAGAGCTTCAATTCTAGACCTTTGCATTTCGCGAAACTGCCTGGAGAGGACAGCTTTTCCCCCCCGGGTGCAAATCGAAGCTGCTAAGACAACCTGGCAATTTGTTAGCGAAACAGAAAACAACAAAACATTAAACAGAGTGGCGCACCATTTTGAGTAAATGTCGAGTAACTACACCTTTCTCAATGCTGTCAGTGAGTTTCAATGTAGACAGTTCAGATCGTATTGCAATGTGTATATCGGACAGTGAACCAAACAATGTTCCGACATGGATCCACACGTGATAGCCAAGCTAAAATAAACGCTAATTTAGCGTTAAGCCGTATGAAGCTCCAAAAGCGCGCTACCACACTTTCATCTTTCACAAGGGTTCCCAAATTATCCAGAACGACATCAACTCACTAACAGTCAACACTCAACGACAAGTAATGATAAATGTGTTTAATCTAATCATTAGTTTGCCATTTGGTGGTATTTCAAATTCTTGATTCTTCGCTGATTTGTCCGACATTCCTTTGTCCTACCCGTCCCCACTGCATACTAAAACCTTTTCACATTTACTGTTACACGCGAAACCAAGAAATCGACCATATCTTATGCCTGACAGCATTATTCAAAAATCAACCTTACACGCCTCTTATCAATAATCCCCTTTTACTCTTTTCGACTTGAAATCAAATTCGGTATTTCCACCGAAAGCTGTGAAGCCACGAACTCATGAGTGTGTCGAGTCTTGCACACCCAACATTTCATACAATGGTGGATGACAGCATGGAGATAGCTTCCGAGCATGGGCACAATACAGCCGAGGAAGATATCGATATCGATATCGATCTCACTACTGGCAATGTTGACGAAGATGATGTTCTAGATGATATCGATGCAGATGCAGACTTCGATACCAATATTACCGATGTACCCGCACATGTCGAGACAGACGATCTGATGGCCGACGATGACGGTGATGATGCATCATACCATATGGAGGATGCAGACTTACTGGAGGAGGAAGCCGATGATCACGTCATGGAACAGGAACCTCCTGCTGTTTTGTCGTTTGCAGCCGATGAACCTTCCGACCCTTCTTTTACTGAGCTACACGCCACAGAGTCAAATTTCGTGGGTACTGGCATTTCCGATCAATTTTGGGACGAGCCCCAAGAGGTACAAGAGCCAAATGAAATTATAAATGCGCAAGACATAGAAGTAAATATACATGGCTCAGAAACCGTAGTCGACAATAGTGCCGATAGTACAAAAAATTCAGATTACAAGGACTCTAAGGAGTTTGCACCTATTTCATTTCCTCATCCGCCCACTGATGAAGACCCACAATCCAATAGCCCACCAAACCCCAACTACGATGGCTCTACTCAAGAAGAGCTTGAAAACAATGTTAATGAGCCAACAAATTCCATCGAGGCAATTGATTCAAATACATATGCGGAGGATGGGGAACAACTTGGCTTGAGCACTGCATCTGCTGAAAGTGACCCAATCGATCTCAATTCACATACCGAAGGACAAGAACAAGAGCAAAAACAAGAGCATCCAGATCTGAACACAGTCTCTGCGGAAAGTGGCTTGATCGACCCAAATAATGCTACACTCGAGTCTACGAAAGATTCGGAGCATCAATATCATGCTCGTGGAATAGTAGTCAAATACAATAACCGAAGTTATCCATTGATTAGGAAGTCTTCCACAGATCATCCTAACGATTTCTTCTTCGAAGATTCCTCTGTAGTTGAGAAAACGTTAAATGAGTTTTGCTCCGAGATTCGTAAAGTCCTCGCAGAGGAGAACTTGCCCCAAGATGACAAGATTAGCCTGGTTATCGAGGAGCTTCAGTTAGTGATTGAAGAGGTGAGTCTTGAAGATGTCCCACCCTCATTCTTGATTTTTGCTAACCTTCTCTGTAGACGCAACTCACAAGCTATCCTCCTGACTTGAGCTTAGGCCAAGTCATTCGCCTATATGAACAACTAGTCAACAATGACGGCACTGGAGAAATCCCCCCTTTGAATCTGAGACTCGTTATCCAGCCTACTGGTCCTGATAGATTTCTAGCGCTCTCAAAAGGGGCCGCTGAGGGCAAGGGACTACTTGACTATGTGACATGGGACGCCGAAAGCGAAGATGATCCGACCGAGTTCGGAGATCAGACGGAACATTATGACAGCGAATCTTCCCCCGACGAGTACAACACCGAGCTCGAGGATGGAGACAAGTCTATCAAAACCATTGATACACATGACGAGAACTATGACCCTGGTTTCAATCATGACCAACCAAATCAAAACGTAAATTCTACCATTTCAACCAGTGCTGAAACTCCTCAAGTGGAGCAGGATGATAAGCAAGGAGAGGTTGGAAATCAAGAGTCAGTATCTACAACGGATCGCAAATCACCCGAAACTTCGGAACAAGCCAACAACGAGACTGAAGAAGATGGGGGCTTTATCGATTATGAAGATGGAGAGGACGCCGAGAAGCCCTCGGGCGATGGAGCTCTGAAGTCCGAATTGCCTGAGGCCAATGAAAGTAGGCTACACAACGGTAGATACACCGATTTTAACTTGCTATGCGTTTTCCCTGATACCTGTTTTTGTTTCACTTGTAATGACCTTGATCTAACTGAACGTCAATCGGTAGAAGAAGAGTATCCTCGAAAGTTAGTCTCCAACAAAAACGAGAATGGTTCTGATGAATTAGACGACCAACTTGGCGACGAAACGACCCATACTGATGAAGCTGCACAACCCAAGGAAATATTTGACGACGTAGAAAGCGACATTGACTACGAAGAAGAGAACGCCGATAATAAGTTCAACGGCGAGGAAGAAGATGGAGCAGCACCAAATGAAATTGAAAATGCAGAAGATGAGATCGACTTGAACGCCACCAATGACGAGGATCGTGAGTATGCCTCGTACGAAGATAATAACGAAAACGAACAACACGAAGATGACAAAGGCCTTGAGTTAGCGGATAATAGACAAGAAGTACCTTGCGATGTCAATGAAATCGAGCAGAATGGAGACAGCGAAGGTTTAGATCTTGCGGATCATACTCTGGAAATAAATAACGTGGAAATTAGTTATGACGACGATGTTGGAGATGGACAGCAGCAGAATTTTGAGGGAGACGAGTTTGATTTAGGTGTTGGCGACGAAGAAACCGAGTTCCTCCAAAACTACCAATTAGACGATGACGACACTTTCAATGATAACGAACTCCTGAATATGTCTGTGGGCGAGGTTATCTCCAATACCAATGCTACCTTCGATGACACAGCAGCCGAGACAGACAGCGCTACGTTGAGCAATGCTTCGATCGCCGAACCCCAGGCAACGAAGCTTAACCTCGACAATGGACAAGACCAAGAAGACGAGATCGATTACGATGAAGATGAAAATGAAGAGAATCCCCCATCTCTAGTAGTTGCTCCTCAACCTCCAACTCCAAAGTCAAATGATTCACCCATTTCGACCTCAGGAAAGAGGCCCAGAGCTGATGCAGACTTCGAAGATGGCGATGAATCGAACATCAATGGTGAGTACTTTTTGAATTTTCTCAACTGGTTTAAGAATTGTGCTAATATTGAATAGAAGCTAAGCGAATCCGCTCATGATTTCAACATGCCATTGCAATTATTACTTGGTTCATACGGCATTTCTACTTGACTTGTCTAGTGTTTACCATTCTGATTATGTTCGCTTCCTCAACGTCTTCGAAGTTTTTCTATCGACTCTGTTTGACAGCTGACAGATAAAATATCCAACAACAAATTGGTGATTCGGGACAGCCTCGACATGTGAACCGATCGCGAAGAGAATTACTTCAACCGACAATTTCATTAGGTAGGTCTTTATAGGTATGATGATGTCAACCCCTTCTAATATTTCTCCCACCCCCTAATTCCCCCCTATTCATGTGATACTATTCAATTTCGCTCTCAAACTTCTAGCAACTGGTTCTATTGCATACGAAGTGCAGTTTAGTGGCCGTGGTGGGATTTATAGGAGATCAAAATTTGGGGAATACATGCAAGGAATTTTCTATGGAGTTGGGGGTTTACAAGATATGTATATGCGCGATACCCTTCGATACAAGATGGTTTGGATTTCGTTGGTATGCAATTTTATGGAAAGCATATGGACGGAAAACGACTGTGTACTTTGGAGCGGTTGCTGTTTGCTTTGTGAGGGGTCTCGAAATTTGGCTATCTAGTCCGTAGGTGGTAAAAATTTCTGTTGCAAAATAAAGGCACATTCATTACATTATCTAAGATTCAAAATCTCATGAATTGACCTGAACCTACCTACCAATTTGAATGTTTCCATTGTCGGAATTTGACTCGGACATTGAAATGGAATCCGTTGTTCAAATTTAGCTCGGACATTCATCATCAATCTTTGAGTTTAATTCAGATATTGAGAATTCTAAGCATTCTAATTTTCAAACTTAATTGGAACATTGAAATTGTCGAAACTTTGTCATCTGGGTACGTATACGTATATACATAGAACAGCACAGCTGCGTAATGTCAGATCCTCCATATGCATTTCCAATAGCTTTTAATCCCAAGAAGCCAGCCAATCCATAAATTTGTAAATTATAATGGACAAATCTAGCCATTTAATAATACACCTCATGCTGGGTACTAGGTAAGCATTCCTTGCTGGAAGAATTTGATGGCACAGCCTCATAGACCCATTGCGTGCGCGTCAAAGATCCCTACAATACGACATTTAAGTTTTAGCACATCCGAATCGTTTCTTTAATACCAACCAACACGAAGAATATCAACTGAGGTACAAGTAAATGTAGAGTTTTTATACTGACCTCAGATCTACATGGACCTATGGGATATTTGTAAGTGGTATATCTGTTACAAAATACTTTAATATAGCATAACGGGTAGGGAAGAAAAGGGGCCAAAATCGCCAAAATCGTTCTTGAATTTTGAGGGTAACGGTACTAGGTATATATATATATATATAGAGTATAATATAATAGAACACATGGTAGAGCATACGTAGAGTAGAGTACCTAGGTATAGTACCTAGGTATAGTATATTGATATAATATCTAATGATTTTCGTTACGGGACTTCGTGATCAACCTCTACCTCTACCTGCGTACTTGTATACCTAGCATGGTAGTTCTTACGGATGACTTTACTAAAATTCGAAAATTCGAAATCCAATTTTGTTTTACTGGAGTACTCCGTGTACTAAATTTAGAGGAACTATACCTGGGTAGAGTAGCAGCTAGCTAGACCTACCTACCAACTGCCTAGCCTGTCCACGGGTGAGCCAGCCCAGCCAAAAGCCAAACACAGTTGGCCCCAACAGAGAAATAGGTCAAAGTTCTATGAACCACTCAACCACTCAACCATTCAATCACTCGAAGTAAATGAAAGACCTTGACTTTTGTAGTTTCATCTCTTTCTTTTCAACTACCTGCCGCTTGCTTGTACAGTAAAAGTACAGATAGTGCTACCCAAATCGCAAATTTCCACCCCTAGAACTTTCTACCTCAGACCTCACTTCCAGCTTCAAGCTTCAAGCTTCAAACTTCAAACTTCAATCCTCGACCTCCAAATTTCGAACATCCGGAATTTTATAAAAAGTCATCCCACATTGCCAAGAACTTTGTGACTTCAATTATCCAGTATTTCGAAATAATCCTTCGATCCGCTCATTAGATTTCATTCATTCATCCATCCATCCATCCATCCATCCAATAAATCACCATCAAATTAAAAAAAAATCATTCATTATTTGTTGCCTCGGTCGACAGGCATTCGAACTACAGAATTATCACTAAAGCTAGGGGTGAAACTATCTCATGCACTCCACGTCGACTTGCGATCATCATACTCAACAATTTTGCGAAGAACGCTCTACGGCGATAATTAGACTCAAAGAAGTCCCACGATTTATTTGCGCCGATTTATACACTTGCGCTACCCTCACTTTGATATCCTTAAGAGGTCTTTCACGAGCGTGAGCTCAAAAGCTCAACAAATCAAATAAACACCTTGCAACACCGCTAGGAGGGAAATCTCAACTCTGCGCAATCAAGATGTTGGAAGACAAGTACGTCAATGGCATCCGGAACCCGATCAATCGCGCATGGAATTATGCTGGGCGTTTCCAACAGGCAAAGGCTGACTGGTGATAAAGATACATAGGGCTGGCATTAGCCGTTACCTCAACTATGGCGATAGGTATGAATATACAGATTATGGCGAAGTAGAAAAAATGAGACTAACATTGCGTTTCCCTGACAGGCACAAGTTTCGTCATAACTAAAAAGGTACGAGCATTCACACTTCAAATATTTATTTATAATCATTTACTGACGATTACCTTAGGGGCTGATGGATGCCGAAGAGAGACACGGTTTCGAAGGAGATGGATTCACATACTTGAGGAGTCCGATATGGTGGGGTGGCATAATAGCATGTACGGATCAACTTGCATACCACGCGGGGAAAATTAGCTAATAGGATATGAACAGTAATTGTCGGAGAAATAGCAAATTTTGCAGCATATGCGTTCGCCCCAGCAATTCTGGTCACACCTCTTGGAGCGCTCAGTGTTTTGATCGGAGCGGTTCTAGGGTCATACTTTTTGGATGAGAAACTTGGTACATTGGGGAAGTTGGGATGCGCGACGTGCTTGATAGGATCGGTCATTATTGTTCTTCACGCGCCCCCGGACAAGGAGATCAAGAGAATTGATGAGATTCTTCACTATGCTATCCAACCAGGTATGCTAAAAATCTCCCTCGCTTCTGAAGCATGCTAATATCGACAGGATTCCTTTTCTTTTGTCTTTTCGTTGCAGTTTTTGCAGTCGTTATGATATACAAAGTCGCCCCAAAGTATGGCAAGAAGAATCCTCTAGTTTACTTGTCGATTTGTTCAACTGTCGGCGGTGTTTCAGTCATGTCAGTAAAGGCATTTGGTATTGCAGTAAAGTTGACATTGGGTGGTGAAAATCAATTCATCTATCCCTCAACCTACGTCTTTATTATTGTAACTGTAGTCTGTATCTTGACACAGATGAACTACTTCAATAAGGCATTGAGCCAGTTTCCCACTTCTATGTAAGTCATGTCCAATTTTGAGCTCGTTTTTTGATTCTGACGTCTACCCAGCGTAAACCCACTTTACTACGTTACTTTCACGACTGCAACACTTACCGCCTCATTCATCTTGTACGGCGGTTTCAACACTTCTGATGCGGTCAACACAATTTCCCTCCTATGTGGATTCCTCGTCATTTTTACAGGGGTTTACTTACTCAACGTCTCAAGAACTGACCCTGAAGGAAACAAGATGGTCTCCGGCACAGACGGTATAGCAACCGACCCTCTTTCCGGCTTATCAACGAGACGAAGTATGCAGGCCCGCCGAAGTAACGATCCGCACAGGATGAGCATGGGAAGCAATGGATATGGCCGAGGAGACAGAGAGGGGCTGATCCATGCATATGATGAAGAAGAGAACGTAGGATTCGGTCTTGCGGACCTAGCAGACGATAGCGACGACGATTCGCTGCCTCCACGAGCTATGAATGGGAAAATCAACGGGCATAGCAGTAAAAAGAGTTTCAGCGAGCCATTAGAGCAGGAGAGGCCGAGCAGATCATCCAATCGGTGACCTCTCCAATAGGAATAACAGTTTTTTTGATGTGATGACACACGTTTCGAAACTATTGCGGAAAAGTTCGGGCTGTATATTTTATATGCTAAGGGTTGGAATTTACTCGTGAAGGTCGTGCGTGTTTTTTTTTTGTTTCATTAGAATATCATTTTGGTGGCAGGCCGGTCTGCTGGCTGGGCTATATCTCAAAGTACGACTGCATGAGGATCAGGCGTTTGGGTTGCTATTGTGTACAAAATGAGACGGTTGGGGGAAAGACATCTATCTGTACGATATATACATGGGTAAATCAAGGAATGGGCTCTCATGAGGCGCTGTAAGCTTAGTTTGACTCTCACTTTTGAATGCAAGCTAAGGTGGTGGCATTTGGTATCACATTTAATAGTATCATGTAACATTATTTTCAAGTGTTTTTAAAGCCGTAAATTTCGTTGGCTAGATGTGAATACAAGTCCGTGAACTATGAACTCGCAGGAAACGCCCATCCTATTTTACTATTCCATAAATTTATTCCTCTTGGGGAGCTGGAGCAGCCTCTTCACCAGCCTGTTCCGATGAGCGAGCGGCCTCAGCAGCTGCTTGAGCAGCGGCAGCCTTCGCACCGTAATCCTGGCTCATAGGTTGAACCACACTTTGCTCCTCCTTTGGCTCGATGATGGTGACGGAATCTGGGAGACCCTTGGATGGTCCAGACTTTCCTTCTGGGTCAGATCCTCTCATGATCTTGACCTTGATACCGAGAACACCTTGCTTGAGGAGAACGTGACGGGTAGCGTGGTCAATGAAGTCCTTTGCTGGTTGACCGGAGTGGATCATGAAACCATCAGTGAACTTCATGGACTTGGCACGAGCAGCACGT
The DNA here is from genome assembly GCA_004786275.1 of Botryotinia convoluta. NCBI lineage: Eukaryota > Fungi > Ascomycota > Leotiomycetes > Helotiales > Sclerotiniaceae > Botryotinia > Botryotinia convoluta. Next base: position 92,003 of record PQXN01000070.1, on the reverse strand, counting down.
AATTTTCCAGAAACGACAACCTCACAACCCTTAGCGCCAGACTCCATGATGAATCTGAGAACACCGTAGCATGCTCTGCGGACGGCGAGACCGTTAAGGAGCTTGTATCTGAGGGATTCGCATTGAGCGACGGCGGAGAGACCACGGTTTTGGACCTTGGCGGCGTAGAGGGAAACGCTGTTCTCTGGGAACTTGAAGCGCTTTTGGATGAGGGAGGTAAGTTCGCGAATGCGGCGTCCTTGCTCTCCGAGAACTTCTTGAGTGTGGGTTGCGCGGATGATGATGTCGGTGACGGTTGGGGTGACACGGACTTCGACACCGGAGTATCCCTCCTCAGCCAACTCGCGTTGGAAGAACTCGTTCAATTCGGCGTAGAAAACACCATCGGCGACGAACTTTCTGCGCTTGGAGCTGTACACAAGAAATTCATGATTAGCCCCGCGAACTTTTTTTCATGTTGAATGTTGAATGAGCTGTAGCAAGGGCAATTTCTTACATAGCGGCACCTGGAACACTGGAAGCCATATTGTCTGATTTATGAGTTATGAACCGGTGGGAAAAAGGTTCAACGTCGTCGTCGTGATTGTCGTGTGGTCGATGGTCGCGAGTTCGAAACTGAATCTTGTTAATTTTCCTACGAATTCCTAGCGTATGTGGGATTTTAAGCGAATTGGGAGATAACAGCCTTTATTATGAGGCTCAAATAATTCCCATAAGGCTCACAAATTAAAGCCCCACTAGACCCCCATGTGGCATGAGCCGTATAGCTACAGCCTGATTGGAACGCCAGGGATGCTACGTAACTGATATGATATCGAATTTCAGTTCATGAAGATGATCCAATATCGATAATTCAGCCAAAAATTATTCAAAAATATCTAAATATCCGCCCTCAGAACTCAGAATAAATAACAGAACTAGAATACAAGAGAAGACTCTTAAAATTACAAATGATTCGTATTATTTATACTACAACCGAGTGCGCCGAGCCATAAATAAAAATGGCAGACAAGCTCAAGATATCAAAGGTTGGTCAAACATTGAACTCCTGCCGCGCAATTGAGAGTTGATCAACTAACTTTTGCAATCACTTCATAGGTGGATGACGTTCAGGTAGTAGCTCGGGGGCAAGCTTCTAACGTTACACTACACTTAACAGCCCATCATTTAATCGTAGTTCAAGCACCTCTTCCTCCGCCGGAAACTTCGCAACAAGCATCACCAACGCAAAAGCGCACAGGAACTCCAGTCAGGACGAGGGAGTCATGGATAGCATATCCTATGATAGCATACTGTACATTTCGACCAACTTCGCCAGGATCTGCACAAGCTTCTTCTATTCGTCTTCGGGGTCGAGACTTTAATTATTATACTCTTAATTTTGCGGATGACAAGCAAGCTCGAGAGACATTCGAAAGCTTGAAGAACTCAACGTGCAAGTTGGGTAGTATTGAAAGATTATATGCGTTTAGTTATAAAGCGCATGGGGCGGAAAAGCAGATAAATGGATGGGATGTATACGATCCGAAGGCAGAATGGAAACGTTTAGGAATAAGTGAGAAGGGGGTTGACAGAGGATGGAGGTTGTCTAAGATGAACCATGATTACGCCTTCTCTCCCACCTACCCAGCCTTACTCCCAGTTCCCTCATCTGTCTCCGACATCACAATCAAGCATGCTGCCCAGCACCGTTCGAGGGCCCGGATACCGGTTCTAACATATCTGCATCCTGTCAATAATTGCGCTTTGACAAGATGTTCACAACCTCGGACCGGTATGCGACAAGCCCGCAGTGTACAGGATGAGAAGTTGGTTAGCGCATGTTTTTCGGCAACATCACAGGTTGATGAGGTGGACTCGGTATCTCCAGCGGCATCCAGAAATAGTCCAGCTTCCAGTCAAGCCGATATCAGTACGCCGAACAATGGAGAAGTGACAGATACGGAACGTTATGAGGATGAGATGCTTGCATCTGCGTCAAATATCGAGATCATAACTGAGAAACCTCAAGTGTATGGGGCACAGCAGAACAATCTGATTGTGGATGCAAGACCTCAGGTTAATGCTTACGCTAATCAAGTGAATGGTTTTGGTACGGAAAAAATGGAATACTATCCACTTGCTAAGAAAGCATATTTGAATATTGCAAATATTCATGTTATGCGAGACTCTCTGGCGAAAGTGATTGACGCTATTAAGGATGCTGATGTGTCCCCTCTTCCTCCAAATCGAGAACTCTTGGCAAAGAGTGGTTGGATAAAACACATCACTGGTATTCTTGATGGAGCGGCATTAATCGCCAGGCAAGTCGGTATACAACATTCGCATGTCCTCATTCACTGCTCGGATGGCTGGGATAGAACGAGTCAGCTGAGTGCCCTATCCCAGTTGATGCTCGACCCTTACTACAGAACTATAGAAGGATTCATAGTACTAGTAGAAAAGGACTGGCTAAGTTTCGGGCATATGTTTCAACATAGATCTGGATTCTTGAATCATGAGAAGTGGTTTGTAACACAAAATGATGCTCTTGCTGGCTCAGCAATACAGCCAGGTGGGAACACTGACGGGCGCGGAGATGCTATCGAAAATGCTTTGCTAAGCGCCAAACGATTCTTCAATAAAAGTAACCACAGTCAAGAGAATGTCGATGAAGCAGATGAGGTCACAGTTGATCAATCTCCCAAGAGACCTATTTTAGACACGCTCCCTCAAAGTGATGTTACCAAGCCCAATGAAACTAGTCCAGTCTTTCACCAGTTCTTAGATGCAACCTATCAGCTTCTCCGTCAACATCCTACTCGCTTCGAATTTAATGAACGATTCCTTCGCCGACTTCTCTATCATCTCTATTCCTGTCAGTATGGGACATTCCTCTACAATAATGAAAAGTCTCGTGTAGACGCCCGCGTCAAAGAACGCACTAAGAGCGTCTGGGCATATTTCTTGTCCAAGAAACCCGAATTTACTAACAAGGACTACGACGGAGAAATAGATGATCACGTTAAAGGGAAAGAACGCCTGATCTTCCCTAATTTAGATGATGTAAGATGGTGGCATCAAGTGTTTAACCGCACCGACGAAGAAATGAACGGACCGCACAATCCTGCCATGGAAAGATATCTAGCACTCAGTGCAAATAACAGTAACGGACTTAACACAACTGCAAGTATAAGTTCGCCGCCAGGAGCGCCACCCAGTCGTACAGTTCTTGCGGGCCTGGAAGCAGGAACTCCGACGAGACGAGGCTCAAATGGGACGACGACTGTTAGTGGCAATCCATTTGCGAGTCTGAGAGATGGAATTGCGGGGCTGGGAATTGGGAAGGCAACGGGACTGGGAGGTTTGGGAGGCATGGGAAGTGCGAACCAGAGCGGTCCGGCAAGTCTGAATGGGAATAGTAAGGAAATGGAAATGGAGGTTGAGATGCAATGATGATATCATACGACTGTTAGTTTTGGGATGGATAATTAGGAAATTGCCTATCCAGGCTGGCGTTTAAACCGAGCTGGGAAATGTGTGTTTCTGAGAGACTGGGGAAAGGGAAAGGAAGGAAATAGGAGAAGACATTCTTCTAATTATATCTCACCAAGGCACTGTAGGAGTAAAGGCGTACTGGTAGAGAAACGTTGTCAAAATGACGAAAAAATGTTATAACGTTTCATAATTTTTTGATACTTTTTACTCATTATTCATACATCAGACACACTATTCTAGTAGCTAAATAGCAAAAGTAAAGCCGCGAATCAATGCCTTCTTTTGGGAATATTCTAGCTCGCCTTTTGGCCTATGTGCGATTGATGTGATTTGATGGCTTATAAGAAGACTTCGAGATTGATCTCCAAAGTACTGACAGGATATCTAGTGCCTATTAGTATGTTACGTTCCCAAATCTACAAGCAGACATAGACTTACCTCAATTCGAATTTATCCAAAACGGTAGGATGCAAGATACCAAACTCTCCAACACGCACCTCCTTGCCTCCCAGCCGCAAATAGATCGCAGCCGCATGACCAGCAAAGAAGGTTGGCTCATCAATCTCCTCAATCCAGTATCCATCTGGTTTTGTTGGGTTCTCCTTGATTGCGAAATCCTGTTTCTTGCCCTCTAGCCCCTCCTCATGTGTAATGAATGCGGTTTGCAACATAAGCAGAATGCGATCAAGTAAACCATGGACAACTTCGAAACCACTGGTTTTGCCGTACCAGGCTGCTGCAAAATGACGCTCATTTCGCGATTTACGCTCCAAGCTCAAATCTTTGAACGCAACGTCGGAAACTTCGAAGACTTTGAGGGGGAGACTGTGCTTCTTATTTTCACGGATGGTTTTGAGGAGACCGGGGAGGAGGGATGTGCGGACAACTTGATATTCAGCGGTCTTGGGGTTGGCAAGTCGAACAGCTGTAGTGCCATCATCTTTGCGGTTGAGCCAAGCGAAATTTTCGTCGTGAGAGCAGAGAATTAGAGGCATGACTTCGCTCCAGCCTGCCATGGCGGTTTCTGTTCTAACTATGTCACCAAGTTTGTTGATTGGGAGGGGTTGAGCAATTGTGGAGGCTTTGTTTGGGGATGTACGGGGAAGATTGTTGAAGCCGTAAGCAATAGCCACGTCTTCCATGATGTCACATTGGTGAAGAACATCGGCTCTGGTTGTTGGTATCGAGACATCCAGCAAATTCTTATCCTTTGAGGAGGGTTTCGCGGATAAGCACATTTTCTTGAGAAGCCCACAAATCTTTTCTGGGGATTCTGAGAGACCACAGCAGTTGTTGATATAGTCGACCTCAGCCTCAGTTTCCCGTGGGCTGAGATTGGGAGTTGTTCGGGTTTCCTGGTTGTGCTCCGAAATAATCTCGACGGGCTCAATTGTGAATGGTTCCGCGCAGTATTGAGAGAACATAGAAACTATGATATTGTTTACGATTTCTAGTTTTGTGCGGTCCGTACCAGTCATCTCAATGAAAACATTCTTGGTATTCAAAGTAATCTTGGAATGATCTCCGTTAATGATTGGAGGCATAGACATGACAGTGCGATTTGAGTCGTAAATAACGGGATATACTGGTTTGTCCCGAATAATGTGTAGGTATTTCCCCAAGTGTTTGTCGTTCTCATAAAATTGCATTAATTCCTCCGCGTTCATCTCCTTAGTTTGGTTCAAAGGTGTGAAAACGATATCTTTTGGTGGAAGTGCTTCGTAAGTGAAAGGTCCTTTGACTGTATCCATATCATGTGTACCAATCGCAACCAAGGTGCGCTGTCGGGCAAGATTCTGGTGTAGTTTATCTTGCAGCGAGATGAAGGAGTCATAACCATCTTGAGTGAAAGTAACATTTCGCAGGATCGACGCCGCGACGTATGGTCGCACTTTCATAGTATCTTGGTGAACTGTCAAGGTCTCTAAATTTCCACTCTCAGGTTTAACCAATCTATAGTTTGGGAAGGGTGTCTTCTCTCTGAAGACATTCAGCATGAGAGCTATGCCCTCGAAACAGAGCATATCATATCGATTCGCGGGGATTTCGATTTTAAGTTGTGCAGGTTCTTGCTTTCCGTTGACTATTGGTCTTTCCGAATTTGATGTGTCCTCGTCCAATTCAATTCCAAACTCGAAACATAACTCTTCGAACTCTTCTGTGGTATACCTAAGGTATAATTTAGTTTACTACAACATATATGGCAAGCTGCGAAGTCACAAAAATTGTTTACTCACTCTTGCCCGAGAGCTTCGTAGAGCTTCGCTTTATCAACGCTGATGGTGGGCATCTTGACTGATTAGTTGCGGTTGCAATATTTGCTTCACAGTTTCTTAAATCAATATGAGCAATGAGTTATGAGTCGAAATAATTATTGGTGGGGTTGTATCGGAGGGGTCTGAACTGAGAAGTATACGTATGTGCCTGAGGCTCATATATCAATGGGTCAATGGTTGATTCTCAAAGGTTCAAACTCACCGAGAGCTGTCGCTGCCAACCAACATTAAATCTACCACCTCTTCTGAATTTTAAAGCGTTTGTCCAGCACCGCTACTTCAAATTTCAATTTCATCCTCTTTGCAGCAGTGTGTTTTAAAGGTACGTTTCCAATAAGTTTCTTTCACTATCAAATCGAAGTCTGGATCTGTTTACAAAGAGTCTCTCGTTGCTTCCCCCACCATATGCCACCATATACCACCCAGATATCTCGTAGACCACACTGACATGTCATCGGCAGTCCCTAGGTCTGGATTATATCATAAGATTTATTCACCTCTCCCGCTTTTTCTTAGTTCCGGAGATTAATTACAAAGTTCCGTCAATCTATCAACAGGAACCAACGGCCACGCGATAACCTCCTAAATATTCTCAACCACGGATACAGAGTAAACAAATCCAACACCTCACCTTATTGAACCTCCGAATTCACTCCCTAAAGACTTTTACATATCTTCACAATGGCGGACGCTCCAGATAAGACTGACGAGCTCTATCCCATAGCTGTTCTCATTGATGAATTAAAGGTATTGAACCAAGGCGCATCACCTTCGAAGGACAAGGCTTTGTTGCGCAGTACTGATAGCTTACTAGCATGACGACGTTACTTTAAGGCTGAATGCCATTCATCGACTGTCAACGATCGCCCTCGCACTTGGAGCAGATCGAACAAGAGACGAGTTGATTCCCTTCTTAGATGGTATGGCGTGCGATATGGAACTACATTTTAGTACAATGGTTGACGATATTATGTAGAATCCGTCGAAGATGAAGACGAAGTTCTCACGGCTTTGAGCGAGGAACTCGGAAACTTTGTAGAATATGTTGGCGGGCCAGAGTTCGGCCATGTTCTTCTGTCACCCCTCGAGAACCTCGCGGCCATCGAAGAACCCCTGGTGCGAGAAAAGGTTTGTCAATAGCTGTGACATGTAGTTATAGCTATGCTGACTAGATTAGGCTGTGGAATCTTTAAACAAGATATGCGAGGAGCTATCCTCACAACAAGTCGAAGAGTACTTCATTCCCCTCACTATTCGACTTTCAAAAGCCGACTGGTTCACCTCAAAGATCTCCGCCACAGGATTATATAACGTACCATACAAAAAGGCGTCGCCTCCAATGCAAGAGCAGCTCAGGCAACAATTTGGCCTTTTGGTTCATGACGAAACCCCTATGGTCCGAAGACAGTCTGCAAACAACTTGTCGAAATTTGTGAAGGAAATGCCCGCTACAATAGTTGTGGAAGAAATGATACCCTTGTTCCAGCACCTTGCCGGCGACGACCAGGATAGCGTGCGTTTATTGACAGTAGAGATTTTGATTGCAATTGCGGAAGTCGTACCAAAGGAGCAGCAATCAAGCCATGGAGTTCTACTCACAGCCTTGAGGAGTTTAATCGAAGATAAAAGTTGGAGAGTGAGGTATATGGTAGCTGATAGATTTGAGAAGGTTGGTTTTACTCGGATTGTACAATTCTGGTGGACAGTGCTAATGCAGTATAGATTGCAAAAGCGGTTGATGATGAAGTTGTAACAAGAGATCTTGTACCAGCATTCGTCAAGTTATTGAAAGACAGTGAAGCAGAAGTACGTACAGCAATTGCTGGTCAAATTCCTGGTATGTCTGGTCATTCCTGTTTTCCAAGATACCACACTAAACAAAAGGAAAGGTTTCTGCAAGCTTGTCGATCACACCACCCTCTTAAACGACATCATGACTACTGTCGAAGATCTGGTTTCTGATACTTCTCAACACGTTCGGGCTGCTCTTGGTACCCAGATCAGTGGCCTTGCACCAATTCTTGGCAAGCAAGAGTAGGGTTTTTACATCCATAGTTTATGATCTTTATGCTTACAAGCTCTATAGGACCATCGATCACTTACTCCCGATGTTCTTGCAAATGCTCAAAGATGAATTCCCAGATGTCCGTTTACATATAATCTCCAAGTTGGAGTTGGTGAACCAAGTCATTGGCATTGATCTCCTCTCACAATCCCTTCTTCCTGCTATTGTACAGCTTGCTGAGGATAAACAATGGCGTGTTCGCTTGGCAATCATTGAGTACATTCCTTTATTGGCCAGCCAACTCGGTGTTCAATTCTTCGACGAGAAGTTGGCTGCTCTCTGCATGGGCTGGCTAGGAGATACAGTCTTCTCTATCCGTGATGCGGCAACAAAGAATTTGAAGAAGCTCACCGAAGTTTTTGGCGTCGATTGGGCAAATGAAGCCATCATTCCAAAAGTTATGGCTATGGGAGCTCATCCAAATTATCTTTACAGAATGACCACCTGCTTTGCAATTACAGTAAGCTTCAGATTTTGCCCCTTGCTCAAAATATTCTAACCTTATCCACAGACACTTGCACAAGTCGTCAGTCTCGATGTTGTCTCAAATTCTATCCTACCTATGATGGACAAATTAGTAGCCGACGAGATTCCAAATATTCGTTTCAACGTCGCCAAATCATACTCTGAGATTATCTCAGTTCTCAAGAGATTGCCAGACGAGGGTACCGTGTATTCGCTAGAGAAGTCTGGTAGTTCAGAACCGCCCTCGGCTAGAGGTCAAGAACTTATCCAAGAAAGAATTCTACCAAATTTGGAAAAGTTGCAAAAGGATGATGATGTCGATGTTCGGTTCTTTGCTACTACGGCTGCAGCTTCTATTTCTGGTGAGCCTATGGAAACCTCATAGACAGGGGGATAAAGATGTCGCATATGGGAACAAAAATGTATCTTTTTGCGCCAGTAGGTTGAGCATGGTGGCCTTGCTGTTTTCCTGTTATTCTAGATCGGAGCATGAAATCCAGCATAGTCCCTTCTAATAAGTTTTTGATAAGCAACCTCCCTCATATGCAGATGGTAGGCGATAAAACCGTAGAGAAACAAATCAAATGAGAACGATATACTAAATGATTCAATGTTTGTGATCAATGAATTGTGAACCACGCATCTTTCCACTATGGCAGTGCAGTCTCTCGAGAGTCTCGGCTTTCTTAGGCGGTGAACCAAAATATTCTGCCGCTATCGAGGATACCCACCCTCGATACACTGATGCCATTATCTTCTGCACAACATCTTCCCTCAAGACTGAGTAAGATTGCAATTGAAACAAATTGCATTTCAAAATGACCTCAGAAGCATCTAAACCATCACATCTCGATCCATCAGCTCTGGGCACAAAAGAATAGTAAGTATGTCTTATGCGCTTTACAGATAATTTACCCCTCCATACTACCCCTCTATTACACAAATTTTCTCCTTCCTCCCACCGTACTTGCTACCCAGCACATTCGCATCCTTTTAAACTTTTCTCTAACATCCAAAGCCACATTCGTTAACAAAGAAGCTTAGTTGGGATAATCTCTATAATCGTGAAATTTCAAACCACGCACTCGACGCGACGGATGTAGGAACGATATGGTTTGATGATTCGTCTGCGGAAGATAAAGTTGTGGATTTCTTGAACGAGGAGGTTTTCGGGAAGGATTTATTGGAATTGAGAAAAGGGAGGTCGAGGAGAGATTTTGGACTGCTGGATCTAGGGACGGGAAATGGTCATTTTTTAGTTAGGCTGAGGGAGGGGGAGGAGGATAGTGATGAGGATGAGGCGGAGGAGGAAGAGGAAGCTGAAGGGAGGGAAAACAAGGATACGGGAAAGAAATGGGTGGGTAGAATGATGGGTGTGGATTATTCGGAAAGATCTATTGAATTTGCGAAACGAATTGCGAAGGATAAACTAGAGAGCGGGGAGGAACAGGGAAACGAAATCGAATTCATCACCTGGGATATAATGAAAGAAGATCCATCTCCAAAAGTCCTAAATGGAGAACAGGCAAAAGGATGGGATATAGTACTCGACAAAGGGACGTTCGATGCTATTGGTCTGTCGGAGGAGGTAGATGCGAATGGAAAAAGGATTTTCGAGGGATATAAGGAGAAAGTACTAGCATTAGTGAGAACGGGCGGAGTGGCGGTTGTTACGAGTTGTAATTGGACAGAGGATGAACTGATTGAGTGGTTTGTTGGGAAGGGAGCGGAGGATGGGCGGGGCAATTTCGAGGTGCTGAGAAAGATTGAGTATAGGAGTTTTAGTTTCGGGGGGGTGAAAGGACAAACGGTTTGTAGTGTTTGCTTTAGGAAGTGTGGGGACAGCGAATAGGAATCAAGAAAGTTAGATGTACAAGGTTTTATGGGAGCAAATCCTGTCGGTGGCGGTTCTTGCGATGGACCAAGACGTCAATGACAATCCGATCCTGCATCTGAGTACATCTTGAGCCGGACAGCTTCAAAAAGTGTTGAATGAAATCTCAACAGCGAACTCCTGATATTTTTCAGTACTATCTACTACAGAATTTCCATAAAACTTCCACTTATGTAGTGCATGACCAGGAGTTCTTACCAACTTCGGAGTATGATGTGTACAACTTGCCTATTCCTCATTATATTGATACTTGGATTGGAAGAACGCACAAGTACATTATGAATTGAAAACCAAGGACAATGTTCCAGTTGATCTTAATTATTGCAATGCGCTTTGCGGTAGGGGTCTCCGAATACATTAAAAAAGTCTCGATTAAGCTTATATACGTAGTGGAAAGGCTGCATTCAATCTTATATAAATACAATTCGGAACTAAGTCCATGCAGGTGAAATACTTATTCCCTATACGAACTGCTCAACTCCATAGCTACATGCTTCAAATCCTAACAATGGGTATTATTCCACCCAATGTTCAAATCCAGGAACGACAATAAGATAACCCTTCATACCGATATTTACCATGAATTCCGTCACTGTATGCGGTTCAATCGTTCCATTGTAGGACCGAACCCATACGGCTCCATCTACTTTTTTTTCCAGCATTCTTCTTCTTATTGCCGACAGCTCCTCCAGTCGTATCAAATTTTGGTCCGCTTAGTCCACCACGCCTCAACCTTCCTAAGAACCTCTCATCCTTCAATTCTTCTTTTGATATCATGAAGACTGCCCTATAAATTGGTCCCATATCATGAGGACCACACTGGAAGATCGAAGTCAGTGATCGGTCATCGTAGAGATATTTTGGGAAATTAAAGAAAATGAAGGGGTAAAGCTGTGTAGATAGAGGCTTCCCGACTGATTAGATACGAACTTGTTTATCAAACACTTTCAATGTCTAAATGTAAATCTGACAATCAAATAGCCTCCAAGCTTGTGTTTGAGGGTTCCGTTACCTTTCCAGGTCGCGAGCTTTGAAAGGAATGTATCACAAGAATTGAGGGTTACAAGACTTGGTATCAAGAACAAACATTTAATAAAGGGAATAACTTTACCGGTCGGGCATCGCCGCTTGCTTTGCGTTTTTCAAAAAACGACTGGAAGCAGCATTTGATTGCAGTTTCGACAGTCATGTTTTTTGGAGCATCATCTTCCAGGGCGGGGGTTGTGTCGTGCTTCAGGTCTCCCTCTAGCTCTTCAAACTCAGGTATTTCATTCAAAGTTAGTACAGGTACTACCGTGCATTTGATACGAGCTGCTTCCTCAGAGGTAAAGTAAGGACCACTAATATATAGCTCGTCAGTTGTCTCTTGGGTGCGTGCTTGGGCCTCGCGATCGTTGGCAACGTTGTGCAGGTCGTATAGGAGAACGCGAATCTACGGTCTATTAGTCAGCAAATGCGGGGTGCAGGGGACAGGGAATACCCACTTTGTACCAAAAGGTCAATGTCTGCTTGAAGCTCAGACATTGACATGGAAGCACTCGGGAGTGCCGCCTTCGCCAATTGTGTCTTTTTCTTGCCCATCTTTAATAATTGGACTGATTATGTCAAATTCTCTCAATAAGATGAAAATGTATGTAACTAAAGGACGTGAATAACAACCTTGGAAGACGATGGATCAGACAATGTAATGAATAAAAATGTGATTGAAAAAATGTGATAAATTAAGTACACCTAGTCGCTACCTAGTATTTTATTACCGAAGCAAAGCCATACTAAGAATCTAGCGCCTCAAATAATGAACGACCTGACTCTTTGATCAATTTCATAAATCTTTAGCCATTTCTCACAATTACGAACCTACAACAACTCTCCAAACCATTTTCTATTCATCATACTCACGTATGGCTCCAGTCAATAATGACGACCACAATGTGGTTACGAGTCAGTTTTTAATGATTCATATACTCCACAATCATCATACTAACACTTACAGATGAAATCAAGAACGTTATCCAAGACTTGTACGAAATAATGATACAAACGCATAATTACGACAGCGTCGGACGACCAACTCGTGATATTCTTGAAAAGTCTCTCCTCCAACTCTCAACTTCTCTCCAAATCGTTTCTCATGCCACGGTTCCCGCTGGGCCTCCGACCGGAAACCCCCAATTTGATAGGGTTGCAGGAAAGGCCACGGATCTCGCATATGTTCCACAGGATGTGATACATTACATAGATAATGGGCGGAATCCAGATATTTACACAAGAGAATTTGTGGAGGCGGCGAGGAAAAACAATCAGTTGATGAGGGGCAAGATGCAAGCGTTTGGAGATTTCAGGGATGTGCTTGCCGGAGAGATGGAAAAGGTGTTTCCAGAATTGGAGGATGATATTAGGATGGTTGTAGATTATACTACTGATGATAAGGAGAAAAAATAAGTGGGCGCTGCGTGGCTACACTGCATGGATGAGAATAGGTTGTGAGGATCTGGGAGAGCGACGGGAAGGCGGGAAATGGAAATAAGATCACATCTGCAGAGTGAAATAACGGGGGAAACTGGAGTTTATCAGAGAGGGCAGGTTTCTTGCCGGGTGAATAGAGTTCCTAGGAATTAGGATAATAGGATTATGGGGCATTCAAGGGATGGATTCGCATGGAGTTTCGGAAACTACAAATGTGGGACATTGGAGTCATGGGCAATCGAACGAATGGAACATGATACCAACCTGATGGTACTCAGGACCAAAGGAGTTTCGGTACAAATACCGATCGGCTAGAAAGGATAATCATGGCACAGACGACATCATTTAGGTAGCTCATCTCATTTACTCATTTTCTGATATCACAATTCAGTAGTGGGACGAAAACAGAAATGTGTATGCAAATCATGGGAGTAATCATTTTTTGATTTTGTTTAACTTTTCTTTTCTGTAGGTAGGATACAGGGTACAGATAGAAAGCAATTCCAGGCATATATCTCTTTATCGATGATGCAATAAACGCTTCCAAAATGAAACAAAAAAAATAGACATGCAATAACGAGGGAATACCTATGCTGCCGTCCATATAACGAAGTTTCTCCTTCACGCCAAACCAACATCCCATATCGCTCAACACAGAAGAGCTCTGAAGCTTGCATGTAAAAAATGATAGTAGAAAAAAACTCTCAGGAAATCCATCCCCATGCATGCTGTCTCCCAAAAAAACTTGGATCCCTAATATAACTCCTATCTCCGAATCTCCTATCTCCGAATCTCCTATCTCCAAACCAATCTCTTGTACTCAGTCCTTTTGCAAGGCCCCTCAAAAATAGAGCAAAACATGATATAAGATATAATTCCCAACCCCAAGTCCAAGTCCAAAGCCAAAACCAGAATGTAAATGTTATAAATTCTCCCTTAAAGATTTTCAAAAACAGTTTCGATGACATCCACCGTAACCCTCACAATATATTCAATATCCTCTTTCGTAATCAAGTAGTTCGGCGACAACATGATATGATCTCCACACATGCCATCTACCGTGCCGGTCCCAGGATACATCGTCATATTATATGGGTGTGAAATAGCTAGATCGTGTATCTTTTGCGCAATGCTCAGTTTGGGTTCGAAAGCCACTTTGCTCTTTTTGTCTTTCACAAATTCAATGCCCCAGAAAAGTCCTTTTCCACGAATATCTCCTACGTTGGGATGGTCGGAAAGATGTTGTTTGAGAAGTTTGCCGAGATATGCACCTTGCGTGCGGACATTATCGAGGACATCATGCTGACGGATGATACGTTGGACTTCTAGGGCAGCAGCGGCTTGAACAGGCATTCCTTGGTATGTTTGTCCGTGGATAAACTGTCCAGTGCCATTGTAGAGAACATTGACGACTTTTTGCGAAATCAGTACGCCAGCAACCGGTTGGTAGCCGCCGCCGAGTCCTTTCCCAATGGTTTGGAGATCGGGAACGATGTTTTCGGATTGCCATGCGTGCAGAGTTCCGGTGCGACCCATGCCGCACATGACTTCGTCGAGGATGAATAGCGCGCCGTGGCGATGACATACGTCGCGCATAGCTTTTAGGTAGCCGGGGAGAGCAGCGACGCACCCGAGCGCTGCGCCGACGACGGGTTCGGCGCAGAAGCCGATGACGGTTTCGGGGCCGAGTTCTTGGAACTTGGCTTCGAGTTCGGCGGCTTTGCGAGAAACGAATGAGGCGTCGGGTTCGTTGGGGAGACGTTGGCGATAGGGGTTGCAGGAAGACACGTGATGGACGTTGGGCATCAGGAAGGGGGCATAGGGTGCGCGGCGTGCTTTGTGGCCTGACATGCCTAATGCGCCTAGAGTGTTGCCATGATATGAACCTTCTCGAGCAATGAAGTTGACTCGTGGAGTAGATTTTTCTTTTTCGTAAAAGTACTGTCGTGCCAACTTGCATGTGGCTTCCATAGCCTCGGATCCTACGTTGAATTAGCTTGGGTCACATCCACATCGATGGTTGGCTGTGTAGCTAACTTACCTGAACCAGTCAAATAGACTCGGGCCATTTTTCGGCCAGTGCCGTTTATCAGTTCTTCGCAAAGATCGTCCACAGTCTCGTGGCCAAAGAATCCCGAGGCTAGGTATGGAATGCCGGACGCCATTTGCTGGAAAACAGCATTGGAGACTCGCTTGTTGCCATGTCCTAAACATGAGACAGCGGCGCCGGATGTGGCATCAAATATGACTCGTCCGTCTTTAGTGTAAAGATTGCTTCCACTCCCTCGTACGATGACTGGAAATTCCTTGTGGAGATGTCGATCAAATAGGAATGTGGTTCTCTTCATGCCAAGTTGAACGGCTCCTCCATTCATATATGATGAAGATCCATTACTCATCGCCTTGGTGTTGGCGATGTATGCATCTTCTCTATGCGCTTCTGCGATGGCAGCTGGCGACATGATAAATGATGTCCAGAGAGTATAGTTTGGGTTATGAAGTAAGGAGAAGGGAAGAAGTAGAAGTAAGAGTAGACAAGTAATATATATTGTCGACGACAGATATGTTCATGAGTTCGAAGTCTTGATATATAGAAACCAAAGTCGGTGAGAGATATGCAAAGTATTCTTGGAAAGTACTTAATAAGAAGGAGATTCGGAAGTCCCGATGGGAAAAGTCACCTTAATATATGGTCAAGATAGCATGCGGGTAGTAGCATGATGACGGAAGGAAGAGAAGAAGGAAACCTAGATGGGTCAACAGGAACCGGGATAAGGGCATACAAGAATGGGTCGAGGGGGTGCTAGATTCCGGAGTGGAGATGAGAATATGAAGTTGGGTGAGAGGTGAAATGTACGAGAGAAGTTGATAAGTTGAACAAGATAATATGATAGGACGATGATCGATCAAAGTTGAATGCAACTTGCCTTTAGTTAGATTAGCCTCACTGGAGAATAGGGAAAAGATCTGGATCAAAAAAGCATAAAATCTTTGCTTTCCACGGTTAGCATGGCGCGGTAGATGGAATTTTGCTCTACATTGGTGGGGTGGACCGATGAAGGCAGAAGATGCCCTGACGCTAAATTCGGATGACAATTGACGTTAAGCTTTCAACGGAGGCATTAAGGACCAGGTGGTAAGATAGTAAGTACTATTAGTTACCCAGATATCAAGATACTAGAATACTAGAATACTAGAAATATACTTTTCGAAGAACATGACATGACTAGTTAGTAATTCGCCAAAAGTGGTTAGCATGAACTTATATTCAAGGTATTTGCTTGGTCGTTTGATAATTGATGAAGGGGTAGAGTGAAAGGAATGTGTGTGCTGTATTGATTGACCCGATTGCGTGGTATGGTATGAGAGCACCAAGCACGAGCATGAGCATGAGTATGAGAATGAGAGCATTAACATGAGCAAGAAAATATTGAGGGGAGAGAAAGGTGTCCGACGAAAGGAACGAGCTCGAGCCAAGAAGACGTGTCAATCAAAGTCCCATCCGATGGTTTAGATCCTGATGCACTGCTATGTGACCGCTCACCGCACTTACTCCTTGACCATAGCCGGGTAAAACTGTTCCCATCAGAGACATATGATCCGGGGATGTGGGTGATGGCACGAAATGGGCATATCTTTGAGGCACAAAATCTGGTGAAGCACGAAGCCCGGCCGCATATGCGGCCGGGAGCTCATAGCCGCTCTCCAATGGGATGTTTACCATGTCGTTTTATCGGTTGCTCAAACGAGTCGGGGGTGAGGGCGGGGGGAGGAGGCAAAGAAGTATTGTTTCGTTGCCTTAACATGAAGATCTCCGAAAGTAACCAGCTTCCTTTGTAAGGATGAAGTAGGAATCGAAATGGAAATGGAAATGGAAAGATTTGTGATTCAATTTCTGGTCACGATATCAATAAAGTTGAAGATTAGGATTAACAAGCCGACTTATTTTCCCCAAATTGTCCTTGGTTCCGCTATGATACCGTACTATTCTACCCATTTTACTATCAAAAAATGGGTCTCCATTCCCGAATATCAACTACTACCAACCAAAACTACCTACCTACTGATGAATCTCTCTACCTTGCTTGATGCATAATATGATCGAGAGGGAGTATATTGTACGCGTGGAGATCTAGATTTTATTTTGATTTTATCTTGATTTTATTTTCATTTCTATTTGTCCTTTACTTTACTTTACTTATTAACTTTCATGCTTTTCATTTCTGTCGATTTTGTCCGATAAACGCAGGGCAAGGGGCGGCCGAACAACTAAAACTAGGCAGTTGGTTAATAACCTGGGTTCAAATATTGATTAATTCGATTGATTCTCGAATGATTTGATTTATTTTGATTTGACTAAATTTTGAGTTTGATTGAATTTTTCATATCCTATTTGCCAGAAGAGAAAAAACAAAAACGAAAGTGGCCATAGAGCGACGGGGAAAGGTCCATCCAGTCAAGCCCTTGGAAAAGGATGAGAAGGGGTGTGAGAACCGTTGAAAAATAACCTATGAGGAGATATTTCGAAATGCATATGTGTATGTATGTCAGTATGTATGTATGTTATGTTGCTATGTATGTATGTTGTATGTATGTATGTATGTAGTCAGTGGCATATCATTTGCAGTCTTTAGAGGCTGTCTGTCTGTCATCTTATGCGGATTGTTACAAACGCCTAGAGATCGTGGAATGTGACTGATCATCTTTCTTACCTTTGGGTTGCTCAAGTGCGAAACCCATCATTGGGATTTTTACGCCCCCAAATATAAAGATGTAATAGATCCATACGGATTAGTCTTTTGCTCTCTTGGTCTTTTGCTCTCTAGTTCCTTGTACTCTTTCGGAACCTTTTTTCCCCAATGACCTTGAAATGATGCTTCATGAGGTAATACACTCTACTCAGATCGAGTGCAGGAACCATGCGATACATCGAAAGATTTATATGCGAGTGAGGTACGTTGCCGAGATGTTCCATTTCGTGAATCTTGTCCACTCAATGCTATATCGTACACATCGGTGCGGTAGTAACAATCGGCTAATTTGTATTTTGCGAAAACCTGGTACAGAGATACTTATGGTCGTACTGTACATCTCAGTCGTCAGTTTTAATATACAATATATCTATTGTACGAGTTGTAGCCAGGTTCTCGTCAACTGGGCAGCAGTACAGAATTCGATTGATCCGCTTTTCATTCAAGGCGAGACCTTTGAGATTTCAATCAAGGAGAGCACGAAGCTGTGATATCTAGATCTTTGCATAAAGCGGTAGCCAACCGGGTCTAATTTGTTGGAACGTTTTCGTACTCATTCTCATCAGCTGATAATATCATAAAACAAATAACAATACAAACGCAGTATTGAATGTGAGAGACATCATATTTCCAGAAGTTTAAGATTGATAAAACATAAGCGACATAGACAATAATTGGTTTAATTTTTATTTCAAAAAAATCCATCATAATATCAATAACTTCATTTTGGCCATTTTCCTTTCTTGATTATTTGATAGTGTGGATTGTTTTTTTTTCTTTTTTTTCGTCGAATCAAATCAAACTCTATTTGTGTCAGTCAAATTAAGGTACAAGAACTGCAGGTAAGAAGTAATCACTATATTTTCACAGAGGATTTTTTTGCTTGTCTTTTCTGATGCTTACTGGCCATGAACTTATGCCTGCGACCCTCCTATCACCTTACCTTTTTCAATTTGCACGACGATAGGCCCAAGTCCTTCCTTCCTTTACTAGCTATCTACATAGCGATTTCTGATTTGCGGCCCAACAGTTCATGAATCACGCGGCCATGATTTATGCGACACTGCAGCTGCATGATAGATTATGGAAAAGAGTGTGGAAGAAAAGAGAAGCAAGGCAGGAGAGCGGTGTCCCAAAAAATGAAAGCATAATGCGTACTCTATTGCAGGAGCTCGGTGATTTTCGTATAATGTTATGGTCCGTCCACTTATCCATCGTTGCAGCATATGTAGGAATGAACGTGCAATCATTCGGTGATCATATGCATATACATACGCATACGTAGGATCAGAACAAGGGTGGATGAAAGAACTGATGATTATTGACTTAACCCCATGTCATTCCATGTGTGATACCCAAAATGAGACGGACCCTCATTCGAGTTCATTCCGGCCGTCTGGCACCATTTCAAGGCTTGGGCTTACTTCCATGAATAGGGATCTGAAAATATACCTCGTAGCCTCGTAGCCAATACACAATTGGCAGAAAAACATGCCATTTAGTTATTGCCGACTTTCATCGGCTTCGGCATCATTCCTTCGGCATCCCGAACATATGCTTGCCGAGTACGGTTGTAGATCCAGAAAATTTCCGGATAGTGGGGAATCTGTAGAGGCCTAGAATAACCATCGGCTTCTTTTCCTTTCTTTGAGGATCATCATCAGACATTATCCACATAGAGTCAAGGGTCCAAATCTGAACCCATTGGCTAGATTATTGTATGTTCAGAAATCGGGAAAGAATGTTTGAATAGCCTCGGCAGATGTCTGAGTACTGTCATATCAATTGATGTTTTGCTTGTAAGAGAATAGGGTCCACTCTTGCTCTCGAACTCGGCTAAGGACGGTGAAGGGGGTTTGATCATAAGATTCAGGTCTTGATCTGCTTCGAGATGATATATGATTGCATGGGAAGGCACCCCTTTAAAATATCGAAGTGTGGCGGATGTGCCCACAGTGGCTGCAGAAATTAGACTTTTGGATCTTAGCCCCGAAGGCTACAGACTGTATTTTGAATTGATTCTTACTTAATGATCAATTCTCAGTGCCCAGTGCCCAGTCTCCTAATATGTACGTGGCACCCAGTCGTATCACCGTGCCGTGCGATAAAGAATACGATGTATAGTGATTAAATGTTGAGTCAGGTTAGGGTAATGAAACTGCCGGCACTCAGACTTGTGATGATTCACTTCCGCGATTCGGATAAAAAGCATACACATTCACATATCCGCATATTATATGATTACACATATGAAAGACTAAAAAAGCTTGTCTGAGGTGAGGTTCATAGATTAGCGTGTTTTGATTTACATTACATAAGTCAGCAAGGTGACCTGCAGGTACCTACTAGGTAATTATTGAATCATATCATCAACGAATGATGATGACACGGGCGTTTTAGTGGTCTCAACCTACGCACTGCACCTTCCAATTTCGATATTCTTCTTCATACAGCTCATTCATACATCTCATACAACTCATACACCCATCTTGATACCTTTCTGCAGTTCATCTCATCTGGATCCTAAACCTGGCCTCTAATTCCCTTTTAAATTGTCAGGTAATGATAACCAGCCATCGTTGAATATTTCCGACCTATCCGGGATACACACGATTCGGGGGAAAATGTCGGTATCTAGATATCTCCCGTTTGCTTCAAGGACAACCGACGCTCAAGCAGTGACTTATCTTTTGGCCGTGTGTCTTTTTTCTATCTCCTTTCTAGTTTTTCTCAATAGTAGCGTGTCATTCGTTATCACTGATCTCATTGGAGTAAAAGAAGGCGTGGGGGATCTGGTGGGCACTCTCGTACGACACCCTAAATGTCAATTGTCTTTAGAAATTGAAAATACTTACTCGTTCTTAGGGGTTTGCGGATGAATTGGTTGCTTTGTTAGCTTGTCCCGCGTGGGGAATTCTTAGTGATAGACTCGGTGTTCGGGTGGTTTGCGTTCTAGGGTACCTCATTGTTGGCCTTGCATTGATCTTATTCGTGCAAGCAAAGAATGTCTTCCCACAACTATTACTTGCGAGATTATTCTTTTCGGTGGGGGGAGCTGCTACGTGAGTTCATTCCGAGCGACATCATACGCGCATACTAACCGAGATTGGAGTGCGACGATGGTGACCGCAATCCTACCTTCAATGTCTGCCCGAGAGACCGACGATTCGCAGAGTTCCCCTATTTCGAGATCAGCCTTGCCAGAAAACGTCCGCCATAGTATTGCGACTGAGTCTATAGATTCCGAGATCACCATAACCCCTACCAATTATAATGATCGACGTGGGACCCCCCTTGGCGACCACTCAAAATCCATGAAGCAAGCCGGATCAAGCCCCCCGCGTTTGGCCGGCTTAGTTGGGTTATTTACAGGTTGCGGGGCACTTGTGGCACTGATTGCATTTTTGCCATTGCCAGCGCAATTCTCGCGGCTGAAAGGGGTATCCCAAGGCCAAGCGGTGGCCGATAGTTTTTACGTGGTTGGAGTTGTATCACTCATGTTTTCTTGCTTCTGCTTTATTGGTCTCCGAGGCTTGGCAGGCGAAGAAGGTAAAGGGTGGCGCCTACTTCTCGGTAGACCAATAGCCAAAGACACTGTGGGACATCCTGGAGGACGAGAAGACACGGAGAAGTTTCAGCCATACTGGACACTAATATCAGATTCAACAATTTTAGGATTTAAAGATGCACAAATTGGTCTTGGTTATTTAGGAGGATTCGTTGCACGTGCCTCATCAGTTGGCATATCACTTTTTATTCCACTTTATATTAACTCATATTTCATTGGGCATGGATTCTGTCAAGGATCTCCAAATGATCCATCACCTGAACTCAAGAAGGAATGCCGTAGAGCATATGCTCTTGCCGCCGAGTTGACTGGAGCATCTCAATTGATCGCTTTGCTTTGTGCTCCGCTATTTGGCTATCTCTCAGACCGCTACCGTCGTTTCAATATACCACTTCTCACAGCGAGCGTTTTTGGTGTGATTGGATACATAGGTTTTGCTCAGCTTGTTAGCCCTGAACCACAGGATATCAATGGTAGAGGAGGAAGTCCTATAGTATTTGTTATGGTCGCCTTGATTGGCATCAGTCAAATAGGGGCGGTGAGTTCCTCGATGCATTTCTTTTTCTGAGTTTTCAAATTCATCATCGGCTATACACGTCATTCCGTCTCACGATGTATTTACGTGCTAAGCTAACTTAATATCTTGAACAGATTGTCTGCAGCCTTGGTTTACTAGGAAGGGGTGTACTTGGTGATGAAGGTGGCTACAATTTATCGTCCCAGCTTCAAGATACGAGGAGCGATGAGAATACAGACTCACGCGATATGACAACCGAAACAGCACCGCTTATAGCGTCTCCATCATTACCTAAGAACCCTTCAAGAAACCATCTCAAAGGGTCTATAGCTGGTGTTTACTCTCTATCCGGAGGTGCTGCGATTCTACTACTCACAAAACTTGGTGGTTACCTTTTCGATAATCTTTCCACGGGTGCTCCATTTTACATGATGGCAATATTCAACGCTATACTCCTAGTTATTGGCATTGGAGCTGGAGTTTACCGCGAAATCAGAACAGCTCAAAAACATCGATGAGCTCATCACTTTGATCTGCGGCATCAATATTCTTGTGCCTTCACTTCACATGCGCTTGGTAAGATTTCCCACAGGGTGCCCAAGAGTTCTTATATATCATGAGGTTAATAATAATAACTATTATTATTATCTGAAAAGGATGTGTCAATACTATCTATTTCATTTCGAATGTCCTTCAATCTAGCCCCATATCAGGCGACACCAAGACCTACTACATCAGTACGCCTTGATCGAGCCTATTCTGCGAAACTGACATGTCGATCACGGGCTCTACGCTTTTCGTTCGTGCCTCGAATTCTGAATGATCCATTTCGAGACTCCTGAGGCATTTTCTCAGATAGTGGAAGGTACTCTATGTCATTCTCAACATTCCCTTCCGCGGTTCCAGACTTGGTTTTTGCTATTTTGTGCAAACGATTGCGTCTCTTACTGGGCTTTGATCATTTCTCATTGGAAACACTCATATCATCGCTGGGAGTCAAAGCACGACGCTCGGAGTAGTTGCTGGGACTGTCAAATGATTCAGAATCATAAGGATCCTCCGCCGGGAAGTTTTCTATCGCTGGCCCTTTTGCTTCCGAATATTGCCGATTAAATTCCCGACTGGATTTGCCGCCGAGATCTATAAAACTTGCTATTGAGTTCTGTTTGTACAGCTTGATAGTATCGCATCGTAGACATGTGCGCCATTCGAGGTTGTGGCCGTGTTTTGGACATGCATCTGGATCTTTGTAGGCCGTATCCGAAATTTGAGGGTTCATATTGACAGGAACACTGTACTGATCTATAAAAGAGAATAAAAAGCCCTTAAGGTCTAAACAACAGCTAAAGCAATAACTATGAGGTCCCTGAGAGTTATCTGAAAGAAGAAAAAAAGGTTGTCAATTTTTTGGTAGTTGTACTTGAGGATATAGGCAGGCATAAAGAAATGAAAACAGTCACTACATACTTGCTCACATATTCTATAATCTTTCTACACTCTTTGAAGGATATTTTTCCTTTCTTTGTGCTTGGGGTTTATTCCTCCCCCCCCCTTTGAAGCTGCCTTGGTTTAATGACGGCCTCAACCTTCTTCTCTGCTATTGTTCCTTTCGTCAATCTTTTCTTCGTAATTTATGAGAAATAGACACAGCATGACAACAATCATCACGTTTCTTTGCAGTCGCTCATGAGATCACATGTGAGAACTCAGCAGGTAAATGAAAAGATGCTAGGCCAGAAACTCTCCTAAAGCTACGGAATCGGAATGATTCTTTACTCGATTATCTGAATGAACGGGCTGTACAAAGTTCTCGGAACGGAATATAGGAGATTTGTTGTTTCTTATGAACCTTCCATTGATAACATGAATTTATTTCTACTCATTTAATGATTTATCTGATTACTATCATATTTTCTCCGTTTATGTCTATTTCTTGTGATACCGAGATGCTTGGTGCATTGTAAAAGAACGATTATTAGATCACAGGTTGTAATGGAGTTTGATATAGGGAATGGGAATGGAAATGGAAAATGGCATTTGATATGAAGATAGAGGGTTTAGACTTTCGATATCTCAGCCAAATTTCGATGGGATTTTGAGATTTTGGTATCAGTTTATGGACATGAATCGATCATATGCAAATCGTAGAGATTGAGACTCGTGCCTGATTGAGGAAGACACTTTGGGAAAGGAAGTGGAAAATGAATGGAAGGAATTAATTCGGTGTGTGTTGGAGGTTTGAAGAGAAATAGAATGAGTTCTGATAGGATGAGAAGGGATGTATGTAAGGAGTATGGATGGATGGATGGATGGATGTATGTATGCATGTATGGATATTTGGCTTGGTTAAAGGGACATGGCTATCTACCTACCCAGACAGTAATATTCATTCATCATTTGTGCTTGACACACGATACTCGATACTCGATACTCGAGATATCTGGGTGATACATTGTATATTGGGCATTGGCCATGGAACATGGAACATGGGACTCGAGAATCGAAGAATGATAGAGTTCGGTGTATAAAGTATGATTGATATATGTAAAGTACCTACTCACCAGTATAAAGAAAATAAATTGATAAAGGGACAGATTTTCCATTAATGTTCCCCAATGGGAGTAAATGAGTAAAATCATCATTCATACCCAGTTAGGTAGGTACCTAGGTAGCTTACTCAGTACCAGTAGATCTTCCCCAGTTTATCTCCTCCAAGAACGAACGTCATCAAAGCACAACACACGACATTCTTCCTGATTGATGCTAGATACTCCGTACAAATTTATTACAAGAACAGCTTGCTGTCAATCTTGCCTATCTATCTAATAATTAAAGCGACGGTGACAATTCAAAGTCATATTCTTCCGTACCTTAATTAAACCTGAACACCCGTCGGAATAAATTATTGACAGGTGGGTGGGAAAACGATATAACCCATTTCTCGTTCCAAAACACAAAGTACAGCCTACTAGGCACCAACTTGGATACACAAAAGGTACAACATCTTGGAACCTAAAACTACTTTGTCAAACCAACCTGTCAAACTTACATATTTCCGATGCAAGAATACCAATTGAACCTAATCTAAAGAACAAACAACTACACACCTACCAATAACCAGTTTTCCTTCACCTCACATCCACATTCTACATCAACACTTCCGATCCTGCAGAAATATATCCCAAGGACAACATCCGCGTGTCATTTAGGAACCTGATAGATATCTTCTTGTATCTAAGAAGCACATTTGATTCGCAAGAAATGTCGGGCATACCGCGATATAACAATGCACCACTAAATGCACGATCGGGTGTTCCTGTCCCTCCCACCGGGCCTTCAACATCCTCTGAAACGGCCGCGCCTGCATCATCATCAGAACCTCTGAACAACAGCAACCTCACCACGACATTATCCTCATCCTCTTCGTATCCACGAGCGCAACCCGCAGCTGCCGTGCCCATTCCTACCGGGCTTGCAAACTCGCAACGTTACGCCCCTCCCCCCGCAGCTGCAGTTACGATGGCCAAACCAGAGCCAACGCGCACGATAAAAGAAGATTCCGATGTACCGCCTGCACCCCAACCAGGTACTTTCCCCAAGCCGACTACTGGGTTTGCGGGAAATACGTTCGCATCGCAAACTAAATCTGTGCCTCCGCCTCCCAGAGCGGGGTCTTCATATGCTGTCAATCACAATGCGACTCCTTCAATGCCACCCAATCCAAGTGCGGGGCAAGTTGGGACGATGGAGAATCATACAGAATACCCCCCTCAGATGATGATTCCGCCGCCAAGCGTCACCCGCGCACCGTTTTCGACGACGATGACGATGGATGCGAACACGGCAGCTCAGACATCGGGTTCATATGGGACAATGCATCCTCAACCGGTTTCTGTTGGCGATGCGTATGCTCATCGTGCACAGCAGGAAAATGAGGGATATGCACAGCGACGCAGTGTGGAATACTTGGAGCATCCGCCGGGATACGTGCAGAATGCGTATGCGGCTGAACTGAGCAGTGATCAGAGGAGAGCAATGGATGTGAATGAGAGGAGAGAAAATGCCAGTGTAGGTGGGGTGAATAGTGGGGGTGAGGAGGAGGGGATCTGGGGGAGTGCAAAGAGGTGGGTTGGGAGTGCCGGGAGTAAGTTGAGTGAGGGCGAAAAGGAAGTTTGGAGGAGGATTAATGGGGAGTAGAGTTTACTAGGGTTGCTTGGGGGTTTGGTGGAGTGGGGTCATGGGGTCTACGATAGATATGATGATACTATACGTTACGATACCAGACGTGAAAATTCGATAAGATGGTGTACGATTGTGTATGATTAGGTAGCAATAGACTGATACATTTACAGCTACAAATGATATTCGGGTAAAGTACTTTTATGCAGGGAATGTCACTTTTTTTTATAGAGTACTTTATGGGAGCCTATTGTCTGGTATGAGCCAGTGCGTAAGCCACTTCAAATGAATTGGCCTGGATAGTGTGCAGACAATTCAACACAGTACCGTAGGTAGATACAACAAGTATCAGCCTCTATACAAATGAAGATAAGCAAATTATTAACACTGATAAGAATAGAAGCAGAACCCCTATCACTTGAGGCAACATGTATCCATCATCACTGGGTTTGAGTGTGAGGGAGAGTGGTATTGTATGAACACAAGTATAGCTGTGAGAAGTTTCGTCACGGTACATAGCATAGCTCCCGTCATCATAGCATTCGAGGCTTGAAGGATTTGCACAAGGAGTACGAGAGTATGCGATCCTAGAACGGAGGAGTGCTGACGGAATGTTTTACAAATAATGGAAGAAAGGGGGGGGGGAAAGTCGGTGTTCGAAGACTTGGTATCAGGAAGGAAGCTTTACTTGTTGTAGATTAGAATTTAGCTGGTGATCAATCAATTGAAAGTTTGACACCTCCGTAATTCGAGAAGGGAAAGAGAAGGATACGCGCATACCCAGCGTCATCGATACGTTTTTTCTCCTTGCGAGCAAGGGGGAAGGTAAAGCAGGGGTAGGTCATGGGTGAGTGGGTAGGGCGGGTTGATCTTCATATTAGATGTGTTATATTGATAGGGGTGACAACGTAATCCACAGTGGAGAGAAGACATCAGATAAACGCCCGAGTCGAGTATATCTGCATGAATTTTGCGTACCGATCGGGACGACTGTGGAAATTGAATTGTAATGAGTGCTTGGGCTTGTGTGCTCGAAAGGGAAGAAAGGTGGATAATGGGTGTGAGAAGGGTATGGGAATCGGAGTCCCCCCGCATGGAAGCTGGAAAGGGAAGGAATGATGTAGGGGCGGTGTGGCTGTGAAGACATGGGATGATGTTCGTCTTGCCTTTGGAAAGTGATGTCGTTTCGCGGTTTGAGAAAGATTGATATGTTGTCGTCTGATAGCGTTCGAAGTAGATTTGCACATGACATTATTGGATATAACGATATTAAGGTCTCTTAGCGGAGAGACGGGATGACAGAATCGCAATGACCGTTTGGAATAGATACATCAATAGCCTTCCTTCTAGTCGCATGAATTGAGGTTTAGTGCGAAAAGATTATCTGCTAGAAGGATATTAGAGAATTCTAGAATGATAAGGTGGGTAGGCGATGCACGGGATGATACAGTAGTCGAGTGGAAAAGGCTAGAGCTAGAGCTAGTGACCTGCCCTACCCTGCCCTACGAAACAGCTGAGTCCCGAAACAGGTACTGGGTGGATTAGACAAAGTGGAGTGAAGCGGGTGATCGGATTTCGGATGAATTGAGAAAAGGGTCATAGCGGGGGAATTGTTTGGAAAACTACGGTGCTTCCGTAAAAGTTAGATTGAAGCGAGTTATTTTAGACGCTTAGGATGTGAAAATAGATGAGAAGGTTGTTAGAGGAAGAGTATCTAGTAACCTTATTTTGGAAAAGTGTGTGAGAGTTTGATTACCTCAAAATGTGCACCTGACTTGACCCGAACTGAAAGGATATCTTATTAGTTGCCTCGTATCTACGGAGTAATGTATAGTGCGAAGTGGACAGTATCATGACGGTCGATATACGTTTAGGCTAGAAATCCTTCTTGACAGGTTTCGATAACTTTTCCGTTTTTGGAGAAGTACATTTTTGAGCGTATTAGATGGAGACTAATTGCAGCAATGAATGGGATATACCTACCTACTGATTAGTCTCGTTGTGTTGTTCATTCTTGTTATTCTCGAGTCTTACTGCTCATGGCGTAGTACGATTTAAACACCAGGATACGGTCAATCACCAGTGATCGCATGCCAGGAAATATATTAATATGCCCGTAACGAACGACGAGGCCAGCCGAATTGGCATAGGATTGGGATAGAATTGAATATCCGTGCCTGTGCTGTCAGTGGTGATCGTTGGGCCGGGATGAGAGGAGCTGCTGAGGCAAGCCACATAGTATTTGAGGTATGACGAATCGGACATTTAATCGATCATCGGAATCCTGGTTAACAGTACAGTGAGAGATGAAAAGAGTATATGCGGTCGCCGACTAATGGACTATTATGTGACAGA
The DNA here is from genome assembly GCA_004786275.1 of Botryotinia convoluta. NCBI lineage: Eukaryota > Fungi > Ascomycota > Leotiomycetes > Helotiales > Sclerotiniaceae > Botryotinia > Botryotinia convoluta. The sequence continues at coordinate 63,990 of PQXN01000070.1, read as the reverse complement.
TATCAAGGTTTCTCGGCATCAATCGGTACCTAGATTTGATATTGAAAGAGGGAAAGAGCGAGCCTCTACCTACTCAGCTAGTGAGTTGCCCAGCCAGTTAATCAAATTGGTTTCAATGACAGAGAATATCTAGAAAGAAAAGGGAGAGTCAGCAATTTGTTACAAACTAAGTAGATACGATATTTTAGAATGTGATGATATCTTTCTCCTTCATCTAAAGTATTTACCTACTAGTTAGTTTGTATGAAAGATTTAGCTTTTTTACCCTCAGACTGACAGTCGGTTCTTTCGGGACGTCTACTTCATTAAGTTAATTGGTTCGAATCTCTTACCTCTCTTACTTGGGTCTTCCCCTGTATAGAGTTTCATGATGCTTGTCTCAAACACTACCGAGGATGCACGATACATGGATTATTATAATAGGATGATGGAAACTTGCCAAGATGAGGACTTCTGAAGTGAGTTTAAGAAATTAAGAGTGCGAGTTAGATTCTAGTGGTGTTCGAATTGTGGAGCGGTGAAGTACAAACAACGACAGAGAGCGAGCGAGCAAGATTAATCAAGTCTAAAGCTTCATCGTTGGAGAATTTGAAACTATTTCAAATCAGAATCCTCGGTTCTCTTACAATCTCTTACTTCGTCTATTTCATAAGAGAGTATTGAGAACGATGAAAGTAACAAAGTATGAGAAAAGGGAGGATGGGATGGATGGCTAGATACGGTGATTATTGGGAAAGAAGATTAATTTAGTGATTGCTAAAAATGACAGTAATTATTTTTATATCTTCTTACTTCTTACTTCTGTCAGCCATCAATTCACATTGGAGAAGGGGTACATTAGGTACTGTACGTCTAGCCCAAAATAGATAGATATACTGGTCGGATTTTCAGGCGTGGAAATGATTGAAACGCCGTTATTAAATAAATGCGAAATAAATAATGATTGGTTATTGGTGATTGAGTATTGGGTAATTAGCAACTTGTTTTGTTCGATTTATCACTTCTGTGCCACTTTAGCCAGCCAAGATACTTAGTATACAGTATACAGTATACAGTACATATGAGGAATTACCTATCTCCTCTGTATTTCGAGACCCCTCCCTCCTCCTCCTCCCCCCCCCTCTCAGATCAATATACTTTACTTTTACTACACGTCGACCAAACGAGGGTCCCTAATCCTTTCGAAAGGTTCTTGCTTATACATAGAAACAACTAGGTAGACAATTAGGTTTTAGCATTTCTTATTCGTATATTATATTATATTATATTATGTTATATATTATACGTGATCTATTTATTATATCATATTAGGGCTGATATGCTTTGTTGTACAGCTAAAATCGTGGAGTACCCCTGTTTCCGTGTGAAAAATGATCCTCAAACATAAACCTAGTTTCTAATCTATCCTTACCCGTCCGACTAATTTACTCATGGTACCATCTGCTCATCACCAGTGAAGAAAAGAGACCCCAAACTTTCCAACTTTTCCATTCAACACTCACAAACTTACTAATTACTTCAAACAGGATTTATCAATTACTCGTTCGACGCCATCTTTGGGCATCATTGGTTGTCCGTTGACCTCGGACTTTTTTGACAAACCTCAATTAGTTACCCTAGACGTTACAAATTCATCCTCATAGCACCCCGTTGGGATAGTCCGTGGGCTCATGAAAATAATTGGAAACAGGTCAATATCCAATTGTGCAATACCACTGTGGTACAACCACTAGAGTCACCACCGTCGCCATCGTCATGGTAGCTTAATTTTCACCAACCTCCAGGGAAAAAACTTTCCTTATGTGGGACCTACGGTATCGTTATATACTCCCTCAGCCTACCTGCCTTACCCCAGATACTGCACCTTTAAAGTGTAGTGGCGTCGGATGAGACAAGATAAGCCACCTTCCTCTATTTGTAGTGCCCTCTAAACTCTTTTGCTGGATGAACACATACATACATACATACATATCTCATATCGAATAATGTCGTTCCATGATGGGTCAGCGGCAGTGGACCAGTCCCTAGACCCAACCAGCAGCCTTGCAACTTCGATACTGCAACCAAGTGCAATTGTGCTCACTCATATTGCTAGATACTACTAACCCACTTAGATACTAACTTCAGCTACTTTTCGCACAGCTCATCTGTCCTTCCCACCACACCTCCCTCTCCCCCCCACTTCACCTACCCATGCAAAGCCAAGCCTTTCCGGCAAAGCGTACTTTCCAGGTCTCGACCACACAAGTTTTGTGAGGTTTGGCTTGTATCAGGAACGACGCTGGCATGGGTCTAAGAACGACATCCCGATCCTGGGCAGGGCTGCAAATCACGACAGGCGTCCCTCGACCATTTCAAGTATTTTCCTTCTCTTATACCTCATGGATCTCTGCACTGCCCCTCTTCCACCTTTTTCGCGTCGTCCCAATCGCAACTCTTCCTGTTCTATTCGACCAGTCACTCCTTTAAGGTCTCTTTAATCTCGCTTTTCGCTCATCTATATACTGGGAGCTGGCTCTCATAAATTTCAAGCCAGGCTACGTCGATCACCAAACGAGTTTGTTTCTATACTACTTTTCCCCAAGTGCATAGCTCAACTCATCACGCTCATTTCCGCTGCCCGACACTATCTACTTGCAGATACACAGTAACCATACCCACATATTCTCATCGCGAGACATCGTTGTTCAATTTCGTTTCACCGGAAACTTTACGCATTCCCTACATATATCATATCAGAGTTGCGCATCCCTCGGATCTTATCATATCTGTTGAAGTTACATACAAATCCTTATAATCCCTCCCGGACCTACATCGACCTTGCCGACACCCCGGATCGGTGGATCATTATATATTACTTTCATTTCTACAAAACTATCTAACGCTGACGACGACCCTGATACTTAATCGACTCTTAACTATAGTCAACTGAACTTGATTTACTGTCATGGATTCAAGCCAGGCGCAATCGTGAGAAACCCACATTGACCCCTTGTTCCGATATCATCTTTACTTACATCTAGCCCTAGCCGCCATTCTTTTCAACCACAATCTTCTTTTGCTTTTAATCAAAATAACAAGTTCAGAGGAGATTGTCCCCCACGGTCATTTCCATCAGCTTCTACCATGAATCCCAACGAAATGTCTATGAAGCAAGAACCTATAGGATTAGGTATGTGGTCAACAACAACACCACCAAATCCAACCATCAGACCTCGTCCTGCCACCATACATGAGACGGGGTTCTCATACTGTATGCCAGAGCAGGGCAACTATTCTTTACCAGCATGGGACTCTTCAACGATGCCAATGCAGCCAATGCACAACGGACTGTCGCAAGATTATGCAGTTCATCAAGATTTCTTGCCACAATCATCGGTTGGCGAACGTGAATCGCATCAGAATCATACTGTTTCCGTCAACAGCAAAGCTTTCTCTGAATTCGATTTCACAGATCATTGGAACGCGAAACCTTGTGACGACGGTATGGAAATGCAAGGTCTCGATACAGACATGCACATGGGCCAAGCTTATACGACGGACGAGGCCGTACCAATTCTCGATCTGAGATGTGGACCTGGAATGGACTCTGATCGACCTAATTTGGAGCGACCATGGAGTTCGCGGAGGATGTCTGGCTCTTCGTTCACATTGTCAACCACGGGAGCTCTTTCTGAAATGCCATCATACGAGGACTTTTCAACTACATTGTCAGAAGCACCTTCTTTCACTTCAGATTACCCGCCTCTATCAAATAGAAATTCTTTGATGTCATCAACACAATTATCGCCAGTAGCATCCCCTAGAATGACCCCACAAAACAGATCCGAATTGGTACGAACTCAAAGTAGAGGCAGAGCATCTCCCTCACCTCGGCCAAGTATGCGCTCGGCACCATATAATATGGATAGCAATAGAAGCAAGAGGTGGTCTACGGGATCATACGCTCCTGCACCGAGTAGACGCCCTTCTCCATTCGTCTACCACCAGGGCCAAGAATCATTTCAATCTCCTCACCAACCTCAAATGTCATCCCGACATTCTTCACCAACGATATCTAATCCCCACTTGCCTCTCAACATGGTCAATTTACAGACGCAACAACATCCATTTATGATGGCCAACAACCTAGCTTATCAACGAAATAGTATGCTTTTACCTTCTCATTCATACCATGAGCCCCATCAATTTGACACACCACCTCCTTTACTTTCTCACGGTCTCTTCCGCATGCTTCAAAGTAACGTAGATCCACATGCATTACATACTCACTACTCGGATTTGAGTGATCCCCCTGATCTTTACGCGTCCTTACATGAAGAGCAGCTAGCACCTCCGCCAGAAGATATGAACCCATCAGATCCTGATCTCATTCCTCACGAGCAAGAACTACGATTTGACGGAGATTTATACACACCAAGATGGGTGCGGGGCCATGGAAACAAGAGAGAAGGATGGTGTGGCATTTGCAAATCAGGAAGATGGCTCGTACTTAAGAACAGCGCATTCTGGGTATGTATTTTCCGGCGCTTTAGGCCAGAGTTTTCTTTCAAAATCAACCGTTACTAACATCTGACCTACAGTATGATAAAAGTTTCACACATGGTATTTCAGCCGCAACTGGACAGCCATTTCAAGAGCCGCAAGAAACGCGACGCATGGACGGAAATCCCGATGTATGGGAGGGTCTGTGTGGAAGCTGTAATGAATGGGTGGCTCTAGTCAGTAGCAAGAAAAAGGGAACCACTTGGTTCCGACATGCTTACAAAGTAAGTTTCATATCTTCTCACCTCAAGAGTCCGAGCACACACCGTATTTCATACTTCATATCGGAGAATTTGGAATCAGTGGGTTCTTGTTAATTTCTGCCCTATCAATTAATATGAACTTGAGACTAATATGAATAATTAACAGTGTCACACTCATCCGAAGATTAAAGATGCACCGAAACGCCGACGTGAATCTAGCCACTCTCGTGCACTCGGCGCTTCGAATATGGCGAAATCAAAAGCCCACGATTCTATTACTTCGAACCCGCACCAATCTTCACCAATGACATCTAGTGTTACTTCGACACCTCGGTATCAGAGGAAGTCAGCCTTAGGTAGTCCGATAGATGGCTTGAGTCCTATGATATGATGATTTTATCTTCTTCTCCATCTACAATGTTCTCTTTTTTTCTTATCTGCGAGTTTGTGTTTACATGATTTGATTTGGTATACATGGTGAAAGACTTTTTATTTTCTATTTTTCTTCTACTTTCTTTCAGAAACACATACTATACTTTTTTATTTGATCGCATTTATTTTCTTTATTTTGACAACAGAGGAGAAAGGCAGACAAGCATCTAAGAAGCAGGAGACAACGAGATTTTCAGTTACAGATCCAGTAGTAAGGCGCCGGGCGAGATACCATGCATCTTTATTCTCTCACTTATTTCATTCTACTTTCATCTTGGGAGCACGGTTGTTGGGTCGGGGGTTGGTTGGTGGGATGGTCTAGGAAAGTTATGGCAGATGCAGGACAGACAAGCTAGGAAAAGGAAAACTTGGACTTGGGGGACAAAAACGGCTTTCTTTCATATTCACAGTACAAGCTTTATTATAAGCACAAGACGAGTATCTGCAGGCAGGCGTGTGTTATGATTTTAACGAGAAAGGAGAAGAAATTAGCTGGACATTGAAGATGCAGAAAGAGTGAAGATCAAGGAGGCTAGGAAGGCAAAGGCAGGCGCAAACAGAAGAGGAAAAAATAATTGGTTTGGGTACCGGTTTTGTCTTTGGGGATTTCATCGAGATGGGAATTTTCTTGGTGGGCGGTATATACCATCATATAGGTTAGGTAGCATAGCGATGGGTTTGATAGAGTAGAGTCCTATCATGAGGTTTGAGCGCTTGCATGCAAAATGAGCGGGCGCGAGGCAGACAGCCAGGCGCGCAATGGCCAATTTAGTTTAGGAGTTTGGAACATGAAATGAGAAATATACTTATAAGTTCTATATATTGAGTTTCAACTTTTTGCATTTTGAATAGATAGATAGATAGATGGAAATGACAGGATCAGCTAGGAGATTGTTTCTCAAATTCTAATTCTATGATCTAGAGGTAGAAACTGACTTGCACAAACTGACTGTCACTGATTGCACTAACTCTCGATAGTAGATACTAAGATACGATACCCCCTCACTCTCCTTGCCACACATATTGCTTTTTCCCACTTTAGCTACCTACCCACCACACTCAGCTTTCCCAATCGAGACATCAAGATATCATGTATGTATGACTCGCTTGCATGCGAAGGAATGATACCATACACACTATACTTTATCGTTCCTTCGCTGGGGTATACTAGGACACATAATATACTTTTGGGAGGAAGGGAACTTAAAGGAGAGCAGGGACAAAACTCGGGGTATCGGGCAGGGGATTGGTGGAGAGAAAATATATGGTGTGTATTGATTTTTGTTATTGATTTCTGCCTATAATACCATGACAATCTAGATGCCATCGACTGACTTTATTGATGATACATGTATGATATCACATGACGAGCTGACTATACAGTGTGTTGATAGGTATTTAGTGAGCAGACGGGTTGCAGCATTACTGGATGTTCCTGGGATTTAAGATGGGAGGGTCTGGATCGTAGGGTTTGCAATGATTCGGAGTTGTGGAAGATAGTTTATTTCCGGATTTAACTGATCAACTTGTTGGATGCTCACACGTGTTCTGCTAGTATACATGTCATGTATTGTGTTTTTAGAGGCCCATATGACTTTTCTAGATGGCGAATAGTGGATAAAAGAGGGACTCCTCCTCGGACGCGTATAATATGTTTCTAAGTGTTTGGCGGATTTTGTTAGGGTGTGTGAGGTTTAGAGTAGTGCTTCGAAGAAGCGCTTAAATGATAATAATGAAGATACTTGAAATCGTTAGAGTGTATGAAGTTGAGATTTTTAGACTGTGTGGTTGTTAGATGGAGATTGGAGAACGAAGGGACTTTTTTCTTTCGTCCGAAGATTCCACGGGTTCGGAGGTTGGTACGAGTCGAGTGCGAGTGCGAGGAAACTGGACGCGTGAAGTGGATGGAATGGGTTGGGGTGAGTTTGAGAGGTTATGCCGTTGGTAGTGTGTGTGGTATGGTTGAGGGATGAGGGTGTGAGATACGGAGGTGGTTGGTAAGTCGGAATGATGGGAATGGTGGTGATAGGTAATGGGGGATCTTAGCAGGAATATGGATATAGGGCTTAGAGTAGTCGGATCTTGGAAGAGTGGATAATGTAGAACATATTTAGCTGGAAAGCTAGAAGAATTCGGAAGAGATGGCGTAATACAGGGTTTGAAGCAGCCGGACTGAAACTAGATGTCCAAAAGAACTCAGAAATGGTACGAAAGACAGGGTATGAGATATGACTATACGCTAGAAGAGTCATAAGGTGGGATAGAGATTCTCGATAAGAAAATGGACGACAGGGGACGAAGATTTCTGGAGAGATCGAGGATGGCGAAAAAATAGTTATAGTAATCGTGCAGGGAAGGAAGATGGGAAAGTGGTATGGAGATTTATGCGTTGTGCTGGTGGGTAAGATTTTATACAGTACCGTGAGATCCGGAGAAGGATGTGAGTGTGGATCATGAGATGAAAGCGGGATGGAGGATACGGAGTAAATGCAAGCATTTCAGATAGAAGATGTAACGTACCAATTGTGTGGTTCATATTGTGAAAATATAGATCAAGGTATCTTTTGAATTTTCGATGTTTGTTGTAGTTAGACGGCTCGTGCGATGGAGTAAAGTCGTGCCGATGGTTCACCGAGAGAGAATCAATGAAGGCGCTAGAGGTGTAGACTTGAACGTCAATTCATGCGTTGGTCAAGATGAGTAAGCAAGAAATTTATCGTGACGAATCTCGTGAAAGTTCGATGGCTGCTGTGTCGTTTTATCATGAGAGTTTTATATCGTTTATCTAGATATCGGATAGAGGAGCGGAAGTTATGATAAGAATGGGATTGGAGCGAGGGGGTAGAAGAAGCAATCATTAGATAAGTAGGAAAGAGCTTGTAATTGGGAAAAAGTGTATTTCCTCCAGATTGGACATGGATTCGCGAAGGCGCCCTTAGGTGCATTAGGCTGTATTCAAGAAAAGGCAAAAGGAAGCATTGTGACAACATTACAATGGCGATGGACCAATGATTCAGTTGCCCCTTTCTTGGAATGAAACTGGCGATGACAGTACGATAATCTGAGGTCAACATTGCCCAAGTAGTCAAAATGATTGTTGTTGTCATTGGAAGTATTTTGGTTACTCGAGTAGATAAGACAACCCTAATGTTGAGAGAATCTTTTGTTTTAGAGATGGGGTATATGTCGCACCCGTGGAGTCTTTTTCGAACAATTACCCAGTAAAGAAACCCTCAATCCATATTGTATCTCAGTATAAGACACTCCAATCTCTATCTATCCACTCACTCCTTCTACAACAATATTGTTATCGAGCATCGTAAACCTATAGAGATTGATAACCCCTCCTTTCCTGTTACCTCTGTTGATTTCTTATATAATGTTAATCGTGAATTACATGATTGTAAATCATGCTCGTCCTCTCAAGAATACGAGAATGATCTCAACTCTCGTTGGCCGCTCCGGTCAGGTATATAAGCCGGTTCGCGTTATCTACAAACACCCAAACAAAGATCCGGAGTTCAACATCCATCTGGCCTCTGGGTGAGTTCCGAGATCACAATATGCCGTGCTTCTCGTTGCAAAAATGACCACTTATACCAGGCTGATCTGAGCGAGGCTTTAGAAAGGACAATATAGCCTCTGTATTGAAGCCTGTTACCCGCTCGATATTTGAGCATTCACAAGAGCTCAAAAAGATTCGTCAAAGTTCGTCAAATACGACATCATGTAGATGAAGACAAGGAGAACCGAGTACTTGTCTACGATTATGCCACATCCAACGTGCTTGAAATGATAAACAATTGTCCTCCTCTTCCTTTACAAGCAAGAAAGACGATCCTCAAAGAGGTTGGCCTAGCATTGAAAGATATGCACGCGAGAAACTGGTTACACCTTGGTGGGCTATCTTAACCCATTCACGACTTTTGCCCAGAGCTCTCTCCTGACATTATTCCTATACTCTAGATGTGAAGCCCGACAACGTTTTCATCGATTGGTTTGTTAATATGGAAACCAAATTCTGCCTTGAGAAGATGCAATTGGGCGATTTAGATTGTGCTTTGAAACTCATAAGCACGCATCTTCTAAACCATAAGATAGGAAACGTGATGTGGCAAAGTCCAGAGGGACAACTGGGGAGAGGAATGGGGAAGCATTCGGAGGTGTTCTCTTTCGGGCTTTTGGTAAGTCAAACTTTCAATCCTTACAGAGCCCCGTGTCTAATGACATGGTTCTTTTCAGTGTCTTTTCGTGCTCACAGGGGTTGAATCGTTTCACCCCGATTTCGAGAGTATACCTATAGAACCGGAGCGTGTAATCTTGCACAAGTTGCTGTCGAACTTTGGGCCGCTTCCGGATGCGCTTCTAAAACATGTTGACGGTGAGAAAGCTGGCGAGCTCTTGAAGGATTTTTGGAAAACGATTGAAAAGGATGAGGAGCGAGCTGAAGGGTATGAGCCTTTTGAGCAATTGACTGAAGCTGATTATCCCAATCTTAATGAGGATGCGGAGAGATTGATACATAGAATGACGAATTTAGACCCCGGAAAGAGGGCGGAAATGGTTGATATCATGACGGATCCTTATAGGGATGGGGTTGGTTCCAAGGGTATTTTTGGTACTGAAGAATGTTTTGAAGATGATGCCAATTAATAGTTTAATTCAAAAGAATGAAATGACTACTCTATGGCGAAGATCTGCAACCTGAGAATATAAAAAGTATATCTTAATGGCTACCATTTGACAACGGAGTTCGTATGCTATTAGGCCTTGGTGATATCGTATCTTTGTCGAGCAGAAGAAAGAGATGCTAGCCGGATGTCGGGAACCAACGGATAGTAGTAGTAAATTCATAATCGATTCAGTCTATCTATAGCTAATGCTACGTAACCAACGGATATGTACTTGAATCTATGCACCAAATCGACTGTTTCGCAAGTGTCGCGTCCCTTTTGCAGACCAAAATCTTCCTTAAAGCCTCAAGACAGGCAACGGATATTTAAGCTGATTTGTATGATTGATAGAAGCAAGTCTCCTGATTCTCATGTGACTGACAGGAGAATAGCGGAGTACCAACCTTTTACCTAGGTACTCACCTCATAATGCTACGCTGCATTGGAGAGTAAGGACTAGGTCTATATCAGTGCCGCGAGAGATACACGAACCTCAGGAGCTTTCTGAACTGGAGGAATAGCCCGTCAATAAAGTTCCTCCGAACATGATGTCCACGAATACGGAAACCTCAAAGTCCGGAGAGCAGAACATAGCATGCCATCTTGTACTCCTCATCTACTACCAGACAAATGCGCCTCATGAATTTCCTTTTAGGATTTGCAGCGACCTTGTCTCCCCTCTGAGGCTTTATCTCACAAATGCTGTTAGTTTAAAAGCTTCTCTAAATATACCCAGGCAGCACCTCCCTCTCCCACGTCTGAACTCAATTGAACTTATATACCTCACCATAACATCCTACATGAACGTATTTGACATCGCACCCACAACCGTCAAATTTATATAGCCAACATGACCAGCAGCAGATGGACGTTTATCCTAATACTCATTATCTATTGCATCGCAGATATAGCATTTGGCCCGTAGAGAAGCTGGCGCACTATTGGTATAGAGAAGAATGGTGAAGAGTATGAGAAGCTTGGGTACGCAGCAACTTGTAAATAAAATATCACCAATCACGATATGAGATATTGGAAATTTGGAGATTCATTACCAATTGTCTCTCAAAAGATAGCATAAATTGATTGGACGGACGTTCAGGGCCGTTGAAAGTGGATGATGGTGATGATGATGATGGGTTAATAGGTTGCTAGGTACCTGTATCTCTGGAGCACAGGCAGGTGTAGAAGTGCCAAGGCGCCATTTCAAAGTCAATACAACACAGCTATTGTAGATACCTCGTACACACAGAGACAATATAATCTATTCGCGTGATGATTTCATATTCTTTTCTTATATCTACATCTATGATATAATTTTAATTGAACTATCAATCCCATCATTATATTCATCCGCTCGCTCGTCTCACGGTAATATGTAATCTTTGATTTTTATCCATTCATTTGCTCCTCTCAGCCCAGATCCTTCACACACCCCCAAACTTATCCGGCTCAAACGCCCCGGCCATATCTCAGAACGGGAAGGAAACCCCCTTCGTTCGCTCGGTCGAAAAAAGTTTCCTTGATTTATTTCCCACTACTTTCTCTTCACTCTTACGCCGTCTTTACACTATTCACACTATTTTAATTTGCTTGCGTTTGGTGTTGAATTGGCCCAGCAACACTCCATTTCTATACCGCCATCTTCAGCATTTCCGACCAAAGAAGGCTTGCCTCCACTTTCATTTGACCATCTAGACACTCGAAGATCTCCAACATACCTCCTGCCTAGGTCTTGGTGTTTTCCGTATGGTCCCATCCCTCGAGCAACACTATAGACCAGAGCTCTACTAATTGTAATGTTTTACAACAATCACTAATGAAGCTCGTTATGATCTTGTACCTTCTATTTGAGCAAGAGATCTTCCCTAGATTGGACAACCCTTGTATGACTCTGACACCGACTTCAGAGCACCTGAAGTAGCTACTGTAGCGAATTGAGAGTGGATATACCTTCCGGTTGCCTGGAACAATCCCCGCTATTTTGGTAGCTGGAGTAGACGTCTCAATTTCGACCTCTGACCTCAGATTTGGTATCTTTACTCCAAAATATTTGTTATTGGGGCAATTGTCTGTTGATTGTTCTGGTGAGTACTGACGTTATCTACTATTCCCTTATTAAAAATCCTCCAGAAGCTTTGCTGACCACATGTGAAACCAGCTTCAAGAAAAATCAAACAGATATACATCCTTGCCATGCTGTAAATCATTCACGCCCTCGATACCAATAGTGCTTTGCAACTATATCGAGTCCTTCCCATCGAGTTATCTTCAACTGCCTCTGCAACAAATTTCGGGAACCCATTATTTCGGGAGCGGGCGGCTGGCTGCGGGTAGATCAAGGAGAATTACATTTGCTAAGCAAAACTCAAAGAGCTCCACTTCGCAGAAAAAGTCTTGTTATCAGGAAATATCTTTTATCAATTGATAAAGGCTTTAGGATTTTGGAGTAATTGGATCAGAAGTCATATCAACAAAAGGATTGAAACACTGGGGTCTGAATGTATGCAGTATAGAAGGAGGCTGGCCAGACTTGATTCTCGAACCCCATTTCAAAAGGGCGGACGAGAGGAGTTGCAATGAGTTGGGAGCAGCAAGCAAGTTATGAAGGGAGCCAGGGAGGATGGACCCCACAATTTGCAGAAGATTATTCTATGTTCAACGCAACACCTGGGCGTCTCGTCAATGGGCAACGGCCGTTTGTTGATACTTCAACAGCTCAAGCACTATCATCCCTGACTCACAATGGACATTATAATGTTGAGGGAGATATGGTGACAGATATGGGAATGCACATGCATCAATTGTCACCAAATTCTGGTTTTGCAATAGCTCATACCACATCCCCCAACAAACAGATATCTGCTGCTACTGTCCCGCAACCTGCTTCCAGAGCACGATTTAGTGATGTTTCCAAGACCCCCCAAAAGTCAAAGAAAAGGTTGGATGATCCTTTCAGTGGCCAAACTGCTACACCTCCACATTCGATTGGAAAAGGTACTAGGAAATTAGCCCCAAAAATGTTCAATGTATCGAATAATGCTCCAGTTCAAGGTAATGGCTTTGAGTCTTCTGACTCAAATAATCACCATCCTCAATTGGTGGCACAATCCTCAACAGCTATGGATCCATTCGGTTATCCAATAACTGCACCAGTATCAACCCCATTCTTTGCAAGTAATAAAGCAATATGGGATACTAGTATGGATGGTATGGATTTGGATTTCTCAACTGATTCAGCGGGTATTTTCCAACAAGGTCATAGGGCAAGCAATTCTATTGATTGGGGACGAAGCAACCAGATGTTTCAAGAATCAGTGAATTTATCGCCTCAAAAATCAAGCGAATCCAAAGTTGAAGCTGAACCCCGCAAACGACATAGACAGATAGCCTCAAAAACTTCCTTACCAATAACTTCAGCACTCCCTACGTCACTTCCATTGTTAGCTTTTAGTAGTGCGTCAGCAACCTCGAATTCAATAGCCATGGAGAATTTTCCTGGCGTGGTCGATCCTGGTATAATATACAGTCGCCCTAGTACAGGCAGTACGTCCCAAGGAGGATTAGAAGATATGATCTTGCCAGCATCAAGAGCAACTACAAGTCCGATTCGAAATCTAGAGCAACTCGAACCGTATCAACATCAAGTTCGAGAATATACTCGCGAGCAAGAAGAACTTCGTCGATCAAGAAGTTTCAGAGAGAGTAGTATGGGGTATCGAATAGATAGGAGAACTGCTAGCTCACCAGTCAAGGGGTCTGCACGGCCTGGTCCTCGACGGAGTGTCAGCGAGAGTAATAGGGATCAACGTCGTAGTGGTATAGTTCGGATATTCTTATTTCCTGATTTCAAGCTAACTTTCTCGACAAGAACCACCACGCTTTAATTCGGGACGTTTATCTCCTGTAAAACAGCAGCGTCATCCAAATCTTACTTCTATTCCTGAATCTCCAGCTGCATTACCAAAACTTCGACGAGATGTCAAGCTCGCCATTGGTAGTAATGGTCGAGCTACTGTTGTTGTTGACGATGGATCGGTGAGAAGTTTGCGACGGTCATCATCTCAAATCATCGATTATGAGTCAGAATATGATTCTTCTACTGATGACGAACCAATCATCATTCCAAGTCGAAACAACTCTTTCAATCTACCTCAGCAGAGACCACCCAGATTTGATCTATTCGATGCTTCCTCTAGTGACTTTCGCAGACCTAGCACAAGTACAAGCGGCTATAGTCGGTCCTCGGGTCAGCACACGAGTATCGATGAGATGAGTGAGGCAGAGACATTACTTGATAAGGTCAAGATCGGAGATGCAGCTTCTGCTTTGCGGAAGGTGGTCAGAGAGCGTCGAAGTAATCAACAAATGTCAAAAAACGGAAGACATCTTCGTCTGTACTCCGATACAACCCCTAGACCAGGTCGCTATGCAGAATATACTTCGTCGTCTAATAATTCTCCCGATGGAGGAACACCATCCAGCTCGAGGAGTGGTACTACTCGGTGTATCTGTAACAATGCGGAGGGAGACTCTTTCATGATCCAATGGTGAGTTTGCTACTACTGTTACAGCTTACATTGTCTAATTCGTTTCAAGTGAGTCTTGTGAGAATTGGCTTCATGGACAATGTGTCAATATCCCAGATCGAAGGACACTCCCAAAGGTTTACATATGTGCCTTTTGTGCCCTAACACCAAAAATGCGGAACGGTCGTGTGCGAGAGTCTGCAAGAGAGAAGAGGGGTCTGCCCTCTTCTCCTCTTGCCCACAAATCTTTCAGATCATTTCGTTGATTAGATATTGAATTGATATCTCACATATCAAACTTTGAGATTTGGAGCTTGATGGATCATAATTTTAAGCTTCAGCCTCTTTTTACCTTTGGTTTCTACTGCCACCGGAGGAAACCCTATCAGATGGAGGACATTTTCCAAACCACTTGTTTTTAACACCTACTTACCACCAACGTTTTTTTTATACCTATTTTCTTTTGTCGACACAGATACCCCCTTTCAAAGAGCATATACAATACAGATCAAAGTCACTATGCATGATTCCCAAGATATAATACAAGAATAAGATTTACGACCGAAAAGAATGGGGGAAGGGCAAAAGGGGAAAGGGGAAAGGGGAAAAGGGAAAGGATAAAGCGGAGTTGGGGTTGATTATTGCAGTATGTATGGAGAAGTGCAATGATTTAAGGATTCTTTGGATACTTAGCAATAGCACAAAATAAATGCATACATATATACCTTAACCTACCTGATATTCATCGAGCTCGTGTATAGATTGTCTAGACGTTTTTCAATACATATCCAATAGTCAACCTGTTTACATGCTGGATTGGTCTGGATGAAGAAGAGCATCTGATTTTTTGAATATATCTGAATTCCAAAGCTATTCATATTCCAAGTCTATTCGAATGATTCAAACTCAATTTCTCTAGCTACATTTAGAGATATATTCGTGTTGTCCCTAACCTCAACTCATCCAATCACCACCTACCCATATTGACGACGTCCCGATTTCCGAGTTCGGGCGTAGAGCTTCATTCCGAAATCGGACTTAGTGGGGGCGGGGCATTCAATAAAGTCATTCTTGTTCCCCAAACATTTTCTTGTCCCCAAACAACACAATTCAATCATTCCTCTCTTCTTAAATACCCATTGTACTTATAATTGTCGAATATTCATTAAAAGAAATTTCTTACTGCAAAGATGTCAACTCATAATATTGTGGTTTTTGGTGGTGATCACTGCGGTCCTGAGGTATGCTTGTTTACTTGTTGCTCTAATACCTGTTTGTGGAGAGAATACGGGGTTGGAAATTGAATTGGACAGCTATTGAAAGCTGCAAATCAAATGATTGGAGAAGGAAATATACTAATTAACTCTTCTAATCAGGTTGTAGCGGAAGCTATCAAAGTCTTGAAAGTTGTAGAAAGCGATAGACCATCAGTTGGAAAGTTCAATTTCCAAGAACATCTCTTGGGTGGTGTAAGTCTCCACACTTAAGCTCCTTGGCTTCCAAGTCTCATACTTACAACTCATCCCCAATATAGTGCTCAATTGATGCCCACGGTGAGCCTCTCACAACCGAAGCTCTCGAAGCTGCCAAAAACGCCGATGCTGTTCTTCTTGGCGCAATCGGTGGTCCAAAATGGGGAACCGGAAAAGTACGTCCTGAACAAGGAATCCTTGCTCTCCGCAAACAAATGGGCACATATGGAAACCTCCGACCTTGTAATTTCGCATCACCTACCTTGACTGAGATCTCTCCATTGAAAGAAAAGGTCTGCGAAGGCGTCGATTTCTGCATTGTGCGAGAATTGACCGGAGGCATTTACTTCGGAGAGAGAAAGGAGGACGACGGAGATGGGAAGGCTTGGGACACAGAACCATATAGCAGAGAGGAAGTTGAGCGTGTGATAAGACTAGCAGCAAATCTTGCCCTTGCGCAAGACCCCCCAGCACCAGTTTGGAGTTTAGATAAGGCAAACGTTCTCGCGACATCGAGGTTATGGCGCAAAACTGTCACCGAGGTCATGGCTGCGGAGTTCCCACAATTGAAGATCGGACATCATTTGATTGATAGTGCGGCCATGTTGATGGTAAAAGACCCAAGAAAGTTGAACGGTATCGTAGTGACAAGCAATTTGTTTGGAGATATTATCAGTGATGAGGCCAGTGTTATTCCTGGTAGTATTGGACTCTTGCCAAGTGCAAGTTTGAGTGGTGTTCCAGATGGAAAGAGCAGGTGTAATGGTATTTACGAGCCAATTCACGGTATGTTTCTATCTTTCCTTGCCGCTTATTATTTTAGCCGCTTTCCATCCTTATTTGATATTCAGATCTAACAATTCCCTCTAGGCTCCGCCCCAGACATCAGTGGCAAGGGCATCGTAAACCCCATCGGCACCATTCTCTCTGTTGCCATGATGCTCAAATATTCTCTCAACCTCCCAGTCGAAGCTAAAGCCGTCGAAGAAGCTGTCCGCAGAACCATCGAAAAGGGAGTCAGAACCGCCGACATCGGTGGCTCGAATAAGACTGTTGAGGTTGGTGATGCTGTTGTTGAGGAATTAAAGAACGTCTTGAAGGAGCTTTAAATGTATTAAAAAAGGAATTTACCAGAGTCATAAAGTATACCTGGTATTACAGAGTCTGTCATCATACAATGGGTCATAGTCGCAATCGTATACGAAAACGAACGATTTTGCTTATGGAGTTGAAAAGTATTTAGCGGTCAAAAAGATTAAAACATTAATCGCAATATGTATTATCTTGTTCTATTTTGTCTAGGTCTCCTCAGGTTCTCATTGAATTTCCTACTCGTAGCACTATCCACAGTCTATCCATATCCATAGCCACCCATAACAATTTATTTTTCGCTCAATCTCAATCTCCATGTCTCATTATCCATTCCACCTTTCGGGAGACATCACTCCTCACCAAACAACCCCTTCAATTCCCTCTTCAACTGTTCCCTACTCTCATCAACGCCGCCACCAACATCATCCTCAACCTTTATACGGCTCTCTTCTTCCTCTACCGGCTTCTCCTTCCCCTTCCCTTTACCATCTCCTTTTTCCAATTTATCCCTCTCCATCTTTTCTCTCTCCCTCTCCCTCTCCTTCCTACTCCCCACTCTACTCCCCACCCTACTCCCCTGTCCCCTCTCCTCCCCACTCGTCCCCCTCCGCCTCCTCCCCCCCATCCTACTCCCATCCCTCCACAACCTTCCCATCTCATCCTCACTCACCCCTCTATTCCGTCTCAAGCTTCTACTACTCCCCCCTTGCGCATTTGCTTCTTGTTCCACAATTGCATTTGGCGTGTGATTTTTAGATTCATTATCTAGCCAGTTCCATTCCGTTTGAATCTGTGTTTCCGCGCGCTTTCTTTCTTTTTCTTCCTTGACGTTTTGGGCTACTTGAGCGAGACTGCGGGGAGGGTTTTGTTAGTATGTGTGGATGTATGGTTTCAATGACTATGTTGTGAATATCCTCTTCTTCAACATAATTCCCTCCAACCCTGAAACCCCAAACAGTTCTCTTCTTCAGAGAAGAAAAAAAAGAACATACCTCACAGTCCCAACCCTCTGTCTCCGAATTCTCTCCACAATTCCCTCCTTCCCCCCCTCTTTCCCCGCATCCCCCTCTCTCCCTCCCCCAGGCAATATCACCCCCGACACATACTCCAAATACTCATTCCCCTTTTCCAAAAATCCCAATTTCGGACTGCGACATAAACTCGACGCATAATTACTATTATTCTTCCCGATTTCCGGGCGCGGAAAACTTTCAAACACGGAATCGAAACTCGATTCTCCGCGTTCTCGTTTTTTGATTTCTCCTACCGATGCGCTTTCGAGAGAGGTGCTGAGTCCGCAGCAGGAGCCTTTTCGGGTTGTGATGAAGTTTGAGAGGGGGGAGTGTAGGAGAGTGGGTTTTGAGTTTGGGTGGGGAGTAGAAGAGGAAGAGGAAATCTGCTGGGTTTGGAAGGGATCCGGACTGTCGCTTTTGGGATAGGGGGTTAGCGGTCTTTCTGAAACGTCTCGCGGTGTGTGTTCAGGGTATTGGATGGGTTGGACTAGACCGTTGGGTTTGATACAGGCGGATTCAATAGTGCTGGAGCGATTTGCACGACGATAGGCAGATGCGGGATGCTGATGTGGGCGGGGAAGCTTTTCTTCGATGGAGACGGACCTGGGACGAGTGGTTTTCAATGCTTTTTGTTGAGGGCTGGGAAGGGCGAGGGATGAAAGAGTTGATGCGGATGGACGTCGGGTACTATCTGATGTGCTTTCAGAGGCGGAATTGGCGCGTTCTCGGATGGAGAGTCGGTCTGGGAGTGTCAGATATTTCAAGATCGATCGTTCTAGTACATAATAATATGTGAAAAAGAAGAACAATAATAAAATACCTTTAGGCGTCACCTGCTCCGAGTGTTCCCGAGGAGAAACCTCCGTCAGGCCCTCCTCTGTTGGACACGACGTAAACGGACCATGATCTCCCGGACAATCATCCGAATGACTAGATGAAGCCCCGTCCGCATATGCTTCTGGAAGCTTCGCTCTTGAAACCGCTGCTCGCGATTTCTTCTGACTAGCATCACCTTCTGTTTCTTCCCGTTCGCGATGTACATTATTCGGAAGCAACGACATCCATTTTGGAAGCGGTTTAGTCTTACTAGGCACAAAGGCTCGACCGACAGGATCGTAGATAGAGACGTAGATGTCGGATGGGGGAGAGGAAATCGATGACGATGAAGTAGATGGGTCGGCTTGGCCGAAATGGGCGGGTTCCGTGTCGCTGTGGGAATGGGTGGAGTCGTCTGGATTTCCGTCTTCGGATACACCCATTTTGGCGGCGTCACTTAGGAGTGCAACTTCTTCCTTTTGGATGATGTTAATATGAGTGTTCATGACTAGACTGAATTGGACTGGGACACATACCTGAGGAGTAGAAGAATCTCGTATGATATTTCGAATCTTCCTTTCATTTATCGTAGACGAGTTTGATGATTTCTTCGTCATATTCGTCGGTGAAATACTAGAAGATGGCGAAGTTGGAGAAGGCTCCGTTTCTTCCGTTTCTTCCCCATCTAATCCGACCACCACATCCTTCTTTCCATTCAAGTTTAGGTTCAAATTCCCTCTCAATCCCTTATCCTCATCCAATTTCTCCAATCTACATCTCGTCAGCCCACCATCAGATTTCGTCACATTTTC
This sequence comes from Botryotinia convoluta, assembly GCA_004786275.1. Taxonomy (NCBI): domain Eukaryota; kingdom Fungi; phylum Ascomycota; class Leotiomycetes; order Helotiales; family Sclerotiniaceae; genus Botryotinia; species Botryotinia convoluta. The sequence continues at coordinate 44,406 of PQXN01000070.1, read as the reverse complement.
CAATCCCCTCTCCAACACCTTCTTTTCTCCATACCCCTTAATCTTCGTCTCTGTCTCGCACCACTCGCAAAGCGGAACTTTATCTAACTCCGTTCCTTTCCTTCGATCTCCATATCCATCCTCACCATTATTCCCATATCTTTCCCTCCCATTCTCACACTCACTTTCACACTCCCTCAAAACCCTTTCTCCTAACCTAACCCCACAAAGCAAACACCCAAAACATCCTCGATGCCAAAAACACCATCCCAAACTAACTACCTCATCACCTCTCACAATACATTCCCCACAAACCCAACATATACTTAAATCCAAAACCGCTCTCCAACATTGATGACAGACGATTCTAGATGATCGCCCCAAGACCCGTGGCGTGGAAGGTAAATATTGAGGAGACCAGCATATCGTACAGACGAAAGAGGGATCCGAGGACTTTTGGATCGTACGGAGGGCGGTTATTGTTGGGGTAAGCTGAGCGGGAGTTGGTGGTCGAGGTGGTGTTGGGTGTGTGTGGGGATGGGAAGTATGAGTATGATGCGGAACGAGAGGAGTAACAATTGGCGTGATCGGGGCACCAATCGCTTTCAGGGAATCCGACACAATACTTGCTAGTGAGAGGGGCGAAACAGAGATCGTATGGCGAATGCGAGGACGGAGTTCAATGAATGTTGAAGTAGCTGGACGAGGCGTTCCTTGACGACCGGTCATATTTGTGCGTTCGAGAGGACCGTGAATTCAAACCCGAGAGCGGTGTTGTTAATATTCTAATTGGGGTTGTATTACATATAGCGGATAGTCGAATGAATGAATAATTTGGACGATGAAACGAGAGTGCGTAGTTATAGTTCAAAGAATAAAAAAGACTAAACGAATGTAAAAAGGTGCCAGCATGGTGTCTCAGTTACTACTGATTGATGCGGCCCCTATGCTAGGTATATTTGGTATATTTGATATTGTTTAAAGAGAAGAGAACAGGAGAGGAATTCGAAAGTCAGCGTTGGAGAATCATGTTACCATTTCTTCTAATAGGCAGGTACGAGGGAAAACTTAAAAATAAGTAGCTTTTTATTCATTTATCATTAATTAAGAAAGAGCAACCTGGAGTTTTGACTTAACTACACAAACATGAATCATGATCTCTTGCAACTCCGTTATCGAGAAAGAATAACATAATAACAGCTCCTAATGTAGTAATCCATGCAAATCCACCCACTATGAAACACATCCCCCAATTTGCGATGCATGAATATGCGATATTTCCAGGTTGACGCCAACCATGTACTCCAATCCTATTAGAAACAAATCCTGAATATACAAGAGTCGTATGAATGTATAAACAAGAATAAATGGGCAATTGCCATTAATTAAGATTCTTTAATCGATGATAGACAACTATCATCGACTAGAAATCGTCAAATCGATCACTTTCGGCTCTTTGGTCGTGCAAGCATGTTGAGTCGACTCAAAGTCAGACCTCTCTTTTTGGTAGGGCTTGGGGTGGCATTCGAAGAGGCAATAACGTTCTTTCCAGATTGAAGTCTTGGAGCCATTAGCATAGCGCCCTCTGGAGCCTTTTGCTTCTTTGGTGATCGTGTTTCCTCTTCGCCATCGGACTCAACTCTCCTGCGCTTCTTGTTTGACATTCCATGGGGAACAGTTGGCATAACTGAAAGGTTAGTTGATTTTTTGCTCGATTCGCGAACAGGAGGCTTGGTGTTCTCCTTGTTGCCATCAGGAAAACTACCAGGCATAGCATCAGGGAATATACTTCGACGGACTTGGCGGACAGTAGCTTGATTAGGAGATGGACCAAATCCCTTTGGAGAAGCACCGAAGCTGATAGTATGATCACTGCGAAAAGTAAAGGTGCCGGGAACTGAAGGAGGAAGGTGTGGAGGAGCTTGACGAGGTGGTTCTGGAAGGGGTCTAACTCCAGCGAGGGAAGGGTACTCTACTGCTTTAGTTTCAGATGTTTCAGTATCTTTTGTCTGTCCATCAGTGGGTCCTTGTTGAGATACAGGCTTGCGGGAAGCAATTGAGGAAGTGATTTTCATATTGGACTTTGATGTTGAGCGAGGAATGCCGGACTTTACTGGAGATGGAGATTGTGGAACAATAGTTTCGTTGTGCTTAGCTTCACTGTGCTTTTTTGTCTCTGGCGTGAATCCAACATGCTTCATACTCTTAGAATGGCTGACACCAATAGGTGTTGTGGGAACAGAGGGTAGGTCTCTCGCAAGATTTAGCTTGGTTGGACTCCTAGCAATTGAAGGAACAGCCGGCGCCTTTTCTGCTTTTTTTGAGCTGAAGCTGGAGCTTGTATGCTTCAAGATAGACTTCATACGGTCGAATCTGCTTGGGGTTCGGAGCATGGATTTACTTGGTGCAGTCATTGATCCAGCAATATTGTTCATTGTAGCAGACTTTAACATACCGCGGGGGGTGCTTTGCAAATTTGGTTTTGATGGCGATCTTGACAAGCTGGGTATTTGAGTTGAAGATTGCTTAACACTTTGGGCACGAGCCAAAGATGATTGTGTGGGTGTTGTCAAATGCGCAGGAATGCTGGAGATCTTGTGACGGGTAGTAGAAGGCATTGTCATCGTTTCAGTCTTGCCACGAGATATTGGTCGTTGAGTGGAAGTGTCATCCGTCATGTGTTGACGAGCACGCTTGGCAGGTGCAGTATTTTCAAGTCTTTCACTCTCGGCATCTTGGGAGGAATCTTCGCTAAGAGTGGCATCTCTGTCACCTAGCTTAGCCTTCGATTGTGTGCGCTTAAGAGCCTTTGCAGTAGGAGTAACTCTGCCTGGTTGAGCTCGGAAGGAGGATGGATGATTGGCGATACTGTCCATCTTTTTGAACCTGTATGAAGTTAGGGCTATGGCTCTTCAAATATTTAATTGCTTTCATAGATTGAATCTCCTTCAAATATCTTAAAACTTTCAAACAAAACTTACTCTGCCATGTGAACATCACTGTATCTACTAACTTTGCCCTTCGCCTGCGCAATTCTTCGGGTTCCCGTTTGGCTACCCTCTGGATTGTTTCTTTGTTCCATCTCTCGCTCCGCAGCAAGTTTAGCTTTGATACGGAGGGCCTCTTCACGTAGTTCATCCATCATACGTTGAGCTTCGGGGCCAAGAACAGGTGCAGGTCGAGCGAATCTAAAATCGAAAGTTGGGGAGCTGATACCAATCTTTGAGGGAGTTTTTTGTTGAACGCCAGAGGGCTGGTCGTCACCCTTGGCATTGATATCGACAAAGCCATGACGGAGTCCTGAGTCGGGCTTTTGTGTGGTAGATTTATGAGTCATGGATGGATGCATTTCCTCTCTAGGTGGGACAATGCGACCGGAGGTAGCTGGTGTTTGGGGCGCTTGAACTGGAGACGAAAGGTTCGGGAGGGAAGGATAGGCAGGACCCTCATCATCTTCGGCAAGAGATGTGAGTTGGGGAGTTGTATTTTGCAGTGTCTAGAGTAAGTGATAAGTACCTAGTACATAGTCCCAACACTTGTTACAATGATAATAGGAAAGCTATACATACTTTAGCTGGAGTACGAAGTCGAGAAGAACGACGACGCGGAGGAGACGCCATAATTAATAGCGCAACAAATTAGGTTGAATATCAGTCGATGGTATATCCAACAAATGTATTTACAGTGAGTTGTAAATAATAAGGCGTTCAAAAGAAGTATCAAATTCACCCTTATCAATGATACGAATGAATTGTATCATGTATGTATGTAGTTGGAATTCCTAGATTTGAATGATGAAATCGAAAACGCTAGTTAAAAGCTCTGGGGGGTTTGTTGACATTCGGGCAAGCCTTAAAAGTAAACAAGGATATAAAACGCGCTAAACTTTGATATCACATGACACTCCGTACATTTCAATAAAGCAAGCTCCATATGTTCACCAGTCTTCAGCCTATGATATCTATCTGAATGTTAGCAGCAGCGGGACCAGGCAGCTTGTACAGTCAAGCTATCCAAAATCTAGATCTTTGTTCGAAATATACCTAGTCAATTCACGCAGGGTACGGCATCACCATCAATTGAAGTTGATTGGGACTAGGTATAGTTCTAACATACAATTCGATAGAGAGTTCAGGATTCGCAAAACATACCTAGGTAGTAGGTAGGTAGGTAGGTAGGTAGGTAATATTCAGTTTGACGATGCTAATTCATTCTCAGCAAAATCCTTTAAGGAGAATCGATCAAACTTATACTATTTCTACGGATAATCCTCAAGTTTTGTTGATTATTGATAATACAGTTGGGATCGGAATACAGTGACCACAAGCAGATAACAGTCTTTGGAAGCACCTCTTGTCTTCGATATACTGAGATATAATATCTGCAGTGTAGACATACCTACCTAGGTAGTGATATAGTGAATGGGTGACTCCCGCTTCTTTACAATGAAGGGGTTTATTGCAGGGCATGAAAGACCCATGGTAATTTGCATACCTATAGAAAGCCCTCTTATAATGCTTGAATGCTGAAGTAAACATTAAGAAAGGAGTGTCTGAACATGAACAGAACTCAACAGTTTGTAGCATACTGGTAGTAGTAATTATTATTATTACTGTACTCATTTCAGACTTCACTCTAACCTTCACTCAATCTTTCATTTCAGACTTCACTCTAGCCTTCACTCAATCAAACCCTCCCTTATGACGGTATCTCGGATCCCTATTTTGCCTCCCTCCTCCGAAGAAAGAAGCTTGGGCCATCTCCAATCTCCATCTTTCCCAAAACAGCTCTTCTTCGATCATCAATGCAATATGGACGCGAGACAAGGATCAATTATTCATTATTCTGAACGGAATCTTCAGATCCGAATGACACGATAATTTATACTTTGCGGTGCCTCTTTTGGCTCTTATATGACGATTTAAAGTTGTCGAAGGTATACTCCGTACATTCAAAATTTTACTCCTCAAACTTCACTGAGTGTAATTTGTGAATACTTCGACAATTCACATTTCAGAAACTTCTCAACCAGCACATCCTGATTGAAAGCTTCACAACTTCTTCAACATGGCTCCCAAGAAGACCACGGTCTCTAAAGTAGCTGAGCCTCATGGGTATGAGTTTGGTGGACCGTAAGTAGCTCGTTTCAACTGCAGACTCATCGACATGTACTGATTGTCTTGCAGATTAGGAGCTTTCGGTATATCTTTCGGATTACCCCTTCTTTGCTACGCGACGACCTTTCTCTGCAATGACATTTCCGGTTGTCCAGTTCCCTCTTCGCTCTCTCCTTCGACGCTTACAATCAACAATCTTAAACAAGAGGTTGGATGGCCCGCAAATGGACTCGCGGGCTTGTTGAGCTGGGATGTATTTCTCAAAGTAGTAGGCTACTACTTTCTGAGCATGGTTTTGCACAGAGTTTTGCCAGGTGAAGAGAAGTTAGGTGTCGAACTCGCAAGTGGTGGAAAGCTCAAGTACAAATTCAATAGTATGTACTTACACGATTGAATGAATCGTACAGCGTTTGCTAACGAATCGCGCAGCTTGGTCTTCTACAATGTTTACATTTGCTCTATGCGCTGCAGGAACTATTGCCCAAGGAGCAGACTTCCCAGTCTGGACTTTCATCTACGACAATTACCTACAAATACTTACAGCGAACATCATCATCTCCTACGGCCTCGCAACTTTCGTCTACATCCGCAGTTTCAGTGTTAAGCCTGGCAACTCTGAACTGCGCGAGTTGGCTGCTGGTGGTCATTCTGGAAATATGCTATATGATTGGTTTATTGGACGAGAACTCAACCCAAGAGTGACTCTCCCTTTACTTGGCGAAATTGATATCAAAGAATTCTGTGAGCTACGACCAGGTCTCATGGGGTGGCTTCTGATGGATTATGCATTTGTTGCTCACCAATACAAGACTTACGGATACATCACCGACAGTATCGCGTTGATTACAGCATTTCAAACACTATATGTGCTTGATTCATACTGGATGGAAAATGCTATCCTCACTACCATGGACATTACCACAGATGGCTTCGGACTGATGTTATCATTTGGAGACTTAGTCTGGGTTCCATTCATCTATTCTCTCCAAGCTCGTTACCTCGCCGTCTACCCACTTTCCCTCGGCGTCTATGGCACCAGCGGCGTTCTCGCAGTTTTAGCTACAGGATATTACATCTTCCGTGGCGCTAATAACGAGAAGAACCGTTTCAGAACTGACCTGACAGATCCCCGTGTCGCACATCTTAAGTACATGGAGACCAACTCCGGCTCCAAACTTCTCATTTCCGGCTGTTGGGGTGTAGCGCGTCATATTAACTATGCCGGTGATTGGATCATGGCTTGGTCTTATTGTCTTCCTACTGGTATTGCTGGTTATTTAATCAACCACAGCTCGGTAGCCCCAATATCCGGTCAATCCCTCGCAGATGGATCTTTCGTATACAGTGGACCAACAGTACATACAGAAGTCACGCAAGGTGCAGCTAGGGGCTGGGGTATGATCATCACATATTTCTATGTGATTTACTTTGGAGTCTTGTTAGTGCATAGAGAAATGAGAGACGAGGAGAAATGTGAGAGAAAGTATGGCGAGGACTGGAAGAGATACAAGGAGATTGTTAGATACAGAATCATCCCAGGTATTTATTAGAGTAATGGGTAAATAGGTACAGACAAAGAGCGTTGCGGAGGGGCTCGGTAATTGCATCTTTTTATAGATGGCTAATAAGGAGAGAGGAGAGAGCGCGTACATGAGGTGTGTACAATGTATAATAATATTTAAGTAATAATCTATGATTCTTCTTGCTACATAATGATCAGTTCCATCTCTACTATGAGGTGGTAAAGTATACAAGCTTCTCGCTCTGGTCATTTATATGAACAATCTCTTCCCTGGTAAACAAGTCTTCATCATGATGCAATTAGTGTCAAATCGGGAAGGTGTTTCTCTACTGATACCTTTGCTTCTTTCTTTTTTCGGAGGCTGAGTACACGGGCCTTCAATTTTCGATAGTTGATAGTTGACAGTTGAAATGTGGAATGTCATAAAGAATATTATGGGATTGACATCATATGTAAGGGTGTACGGGTGTAAAAATGTGAGTGGTGGTTAGGGGGTATTGAGAATTGACAAGGGAAGTTGAGGGCTAGGATTAGGGTTAGATGGATGAGTAGATGAATGGGTGGATAGGATTGAAGGGGAGCGTATGGTGAGTTGTTGTCTTCACCAATTACGAAGATCGTGGAGTAGAGATAATCCAGAGGAGACGATAGGATATGAGACGGTAATGCAATGACGTTGAAGATGATAGGTAAGTCACAGTGGTAAGATTGGTGGGATTTATAGTGGCGAGACGATAATGAGATGGAGAGACGAAAAGAGCGTACCAAAAGGAGAAAATATTTCGATTGTCAATCAAAATACAGATCATATATATCACGTCATGTGAATTTTCTCGATTGGTTTCACCATCTTAACTGCCGTCGTGAAAAGCATGCTAGGTAGGTAGTTACAATCATCGTCTAAACCCTTAACAGGAGAAAAAACAATTTGGGTGTAGGAGAGGAAAGGAAAGGAATGTTGCGTGAGTTTAAATATTCTAATTATCTTTCAACAATCTGAACCGGTCCCCCTAAACTCCATACTCCCCCCGAAAGTAGGGAACTCTCCTGCTAGTATGTTTCTCTTCAATACTCCAAGTCCGAATTCAGCAATCAAAATCAAAATGATTTCTCCGCTTTCAAAGCGCGAATGCTATCTTGAAGTTACATTATTGGAATAGAGCAATGCGGTGCGTGGATATCGAAGACTAACCAGCTACTTCATAGGAATCCTTTTAAAGACCCTACTTGAGCTCCGTAAAAGAATTTGAGGATTGTATTTCAATTTCACATGGCATGCTGGTGAGACTACTTATAGACTTCGGACAACTTAGACGGAGGATGCTATTAAGAATATTGTCCATGTGGAATAACTAGAGCTAGGTACTACACCAGGCTTCTTGTGAATCATAAAAGGGATCCCTACATGAATAGCTGGGAAGAAAACCTTCCTCCGCGTTTATTTAAGAAATTAAGATAGAAGGTGTGCGAGACTTCTGCTGTAAGATGGTAATCAAGATCATTACATCAGATTCGATATATTTGCAACGAGTGTTGTTTTGGGGCTTTCGACAGCGTCGCCTTGTTTTACAGTTCTGTATCCCGTCGCTTTCAAAGGAGGTGAATCCGGGAAAGCTATTGAGCACAGGTGGGGAAAAAAACTTTACTACTTGCTAATTTTCCCTGATCAATTTGAAGCATGTCAGAGTAAACCGCGACTACTGAACTCATTGCCATATTTGTCTCAAGTAAGAATTGGTCTTGAAACCGGAAACTTGGGATGGGAGGATGAGGGATGAAGACATTAGTGGGAGAGATTTACGCAGCGATATTCGGTTACCAGTAGTATCGCGGTTCCAACAGGATAAGACCAATCAAAGCACAAATTCACCAAGTATGCGGGCGGTTTAAAGTCACTGACTGACACTAGACCATTACTAAATATAGCCTTAAAACCCTCCCATATTTATACTTCATATTATATACAAAAATGCACTAGCATATCTACAATTTTGCCTTAATTCCAGGGGCAAATGTAGTTCCTCCGCTCTCTCCACCAATAGCTTCCACAATCTTATCTACTGTATTAAGAATCCAAGCAGTTCCTTCCTCACCTGCTAACCATTCTCCTCCCTCTACAGGTTCTTCGCCTGCAGCCTTATATGTACCATCCTCAAACGCTTTTCGTAAACCAAATACGTGACTGGTGACCTGTGGGCCTACTCCGGTTTGTGTTCTTAAGCATGTTATACCAATCAGACTTGTGAGAACTCTTCCAATCTTTACTGGTCGTGAAGAGACAGAAGGATCGGTGAAGAGACTGGAATAGGAATTCAGAATAAAGACTGGGAGATCTGGATGCGATTCCGCAAGTTTATTGAGTAGTTTTGTTTCAAAGGGTCGATAAATAGAATCCCATAGCCCACGGCCTCGGGCTTTGGCATCATCAACATTTGCAGTTGTCAATTCACTGTGAGTTGGTGATACATTAGCAGATATTCGAGGGGTACGTCGGGTGTCAATGGGCTTACCGAGAAGGTATTCTGTTCAACGAATTCATGATTTCATCTGGTAGATTTGCGCGGAACTGACCTAGAACATTGATTGTTCTGGGAATCTGAGGCGCGTTGTTAGTTAGGATCTGTTATAGAAATCTAGTATATAGTAATGCTATCTCACCCCATTGAAACCTATACATTTCAATCCCACCTCCCTCATCTGCTCCACAGTTTTCACTGCATGCGCATGATCCTTATCCTTCGTCGCAAGTCGAAAGAGCTCTAGCATTGAATCGGGGGAATTCATGGTCATAGTTGCAGCTGTCTGCCATTGAATGATATCAGTTTCCCATGTTTATTCTTCGACGGTTGGTGGGAATCGATGTACCGAGATCGTTAGCCATGATGGCAGTCCAACATTGTTCGCGGAAGCCTCCTCTTCAATCTTTTGGAAAACGGAGCGGATATTCCTTGGTGCAGGAGCATAGCCTGGGCGGGCATAAGGTGCGCTTATGAGAGCTTTCAAGGAGGGAGAAAGTTTCGACATAATGGCAGTGATGAGTATTGTTTGAGAAGGAAGATGAATTGCTCCATGAGATCACTTTGACGAGGTACGTACTGGAGAAGGGAATAAATCAAGAGCCGAGATGAAGCTTTCGGTATTAGAATTATCGCCGATCTTTGGTGACGTACGACACAATTGTAGAAGTCACCTAGAAGTTCAGAAGCACATCTATTATTATTTTTCAATACAATGACCTTTGTACATATTATCACACCTCATATAAAACTCAGTTTCCGAGCTGTAATTTGATAACCAAACGGTGTGCTAGACTTAACCATAAAATCGCATCTAAAACCCATTCAATGTTCCATTGTGAATACTCTGTAACCGATCAACCCAGCCCGGTTGATGTATGATTTCGCCAGGCATAGTGTTTGGGTACACCAATGATTTTCGTCACTACCACAGCCTCCGCAGCAGTTTGCCTCAGAAATCGTATTTGAAATGAATGATTGGAATGTGCAGGTACCAGAAATACCTAATTTACATAATAATAATGTTACTTCTAAAAAGCCTCACAAGCAAGCCGCATGCTTAAGTTGTCGACGCACCAAGACTCGTTGTGTTCGTGAACCTCCTAATATCAATTGCCAAAGATGTCGTCAGAACAATACGGAATGTCTGGTACCAGATTATCATGTCGGAAGGCGAAAAGGAATCAAGAAGTAAGCCTCAGCCACACATTTCCAATTTGTTAAACATCGTCTCACCTCAATTCAGCAAACGGAGTGGGTTAGATAAGGCTGTTCATCAGCTTGAAAAGGCCATGAAAAGCTCCAAGAATGATAATGTACCCCAGGAAGAACAACGACGTCTACAATTTCTTCTCTCCGAGGCCGAGAATCTGGTTTCTGGAAGTACTGACAAAATTTCTACGCAGCTTATGGAGCAGCCAATCCCTCGAAATGACATGAACAGTGGGTTACCAGAAGCTACTGATCTATCATTATCCAGGGCTCATGAGTCAATTGGTCAAATCGAGATGGGAAATGTCGCTTTGGATGATGCCGAGAATCCACTGCAGCTTCTGGCTCGGGCATCAGATCTTGCAGATACTGCAACCAAGCAACTGCATATGCCTCCTCCGTTAGTAGAAACAGGAGAGCTTCGTCGATTCTTTGGACCCTTTCAACCACGGCTTGACGTTGGAAGTGATATCGACCCTATCGATATTGGTTTGGTGACTCATAAGGAAGTGACTCTACTCATAAAATAGTGAGTCGCGTCTATATGGTACTGGGGGTTTCAATAGTCCGAACAGCAGTTGATCGGTGAGAAATGCGCAGTTCTTGAAATTGGTTAGAACACACTCCAGTCAGAATATTCAATTGATTTGAAGTATGGAATCCAAACAGCATTCTAAACATCGAAAGCTCTCAAATTATATCAAGTTTGCTCATCCGAACTATTGAAACTCCTTGAATTTGCCCCGGAAGGTTATGTTAATGTTGCTGATAAATTTAATAGTTTCTATGCAAATCTATCACATACAAGATGGGGCCTTGATCCTTCTGTTCATACGGCAGACTTTGTGCGCTCAAGATCTGCGTTCCTCATGACTTCCATGTTAGCTGCATCTGCACTTTTCATTCCTTCAGGAGCGGCGCTATCGAAGCGTCTTTCCAACCATAGTAAACATCTTGCTCACTATGTGATATCAAAGAGGTATAGATCACCAGAAATTGTTCTCGCATTCATGATCAATATTCCTTGGATGTTACCAGAAGAGCATTGGGCTGATGATGAGACTTGTTCTTACATGGCAATGGCGCACTCTATAGCCCTTGATGTATCTTTAAATAAGATCATCGTACAGAATACAAACAATCTTCAAACCGCCATTCCAAAGTCAGACTGCATTACTGCAAGGAAGGCACTCGACATGGACGGTTTTATTGAAGTTGACCCTATGACGCGATGGGGCCAAAAACTGATTCGCCGGCGTGAAAGAATATGGCTTGCTCTATTTAACCTTGATAGAGGGTAAGTTTCTTGCTTCGAAGTACTATTTAAACAAGCTAAAATTATTCCACAGCGTGTGCTTGGCACGAGGAAGAGCTTTTACTGTTCAAATATCTCCCTTCGTTGCAACTTGTGACGCTTGGCATAATTCTAATCTCGCTGATACCTGGGATGGATCGATTGTAGCTTCATCTGTTTTACGGCGAGATATTGTATGTTATTCTTGAGAATTTTGTACAAAGACTAATGATATGATAGGCTAAAATCATTACTTGTATAAAAGATACCTGCGACAAGACTGTATCCACAGTATTAGAAGGCCATGACATCGCCCAGACTCTTCGGCAAACAATCGATGGCTTTTTCGATCACTGGTATTCGACCTGGACCACAGAGATAGGTAGAAACAAAGAACTTCGCCTACCTCCTTATGTAGAAATCCTCGTTTCTCACACCCGTCTCGCTATTTACAGTAACGTCCTAAATTACCCCACCCGATTTTCGGCTGTCTCTTCTTTCTTTCGTTCTGCTGGTCTGTCATCTGCATTGAATGTTATGAGAGCAGCTGTTCAGGGAGAGCCTCTTCTCAAGTCCATGCCTAATAACACAGCAATTATGGTATCATTCTCAGCATGTTTTGCACTTCACTTGTCCGCGATGACTACAAACAAGAACTCTGGTCTGAGAGAAAGTATCAAAGTTTTGATAGAGGAAACTGCAGATGTTTTGGAGAGAATAGGAAATATCACTCCCCATAGAAAAGGGAGTTCAGCTTTATACGGTAGACACCTGAAAGAAATAATTCGGAATTCCGCAGCATTGCGAAGATCTGCTCCATCTGGTCTATCTGTTCCCGATTGCGAACAAGCAGGACGCAATACTGCCCAAGAGGCGCAGGAACCAAGACTAGAGCCTGGGTTGATCGAGCCGCTTCAATTCTCTACCATGTCAGATCATCAGATTGTCGAATTATTCGACAATGAAGAAGTGACTCTTGGGATAAGTCCAACGAACTTACAGCTAGGTGACACGACCGGGATGGAATGGCTGGATTGGTTCGACTTTTATGGAACAGTTCAGAATCAATAGCATTTTTATAACGGACTATTTAATCTTTCTGAAATGACTCACACTTGCTGTCTAATATACACAAGACGAAGAGAGTAACATGTCACTCTATCTACCATCACATGAACGGGGAAGATGCTTCTTGGTTGAACCCTCTTTCTTTCACGATCTTCAATCAAGCAATTCTAATCTTCCAAATGAGTTGAAACTTTTCTTTCTCAGGAATGATAATGAATCGGACTGTTCTGAAATCACAGGAGCTTAAATAAAGAAGAGAAATCCATCACATCACCGCACCTCCCATGTCTGAATTATTACTATCTAACAAGCACACGATGAATATCCACTCGCGACATTCACTTCGTGAACCTGCGAAATAACGCCCGAAATCGCTTACGCAAGCTATTCAGGGGCGGGGATTTAATCGCCATTTATTAGCGATGGAGTGGAGGGTAGAGGAGGGAGAGGGAATATCTAGGTACTTAATTTCTAGTAATCTGGTCTATCAGAGAATGAAGCAGAAAGACAGTGAAAAATTCTATTACTACGGGATTGCAGGGGGAAGCATTTTGTTCACTGTTTCGGTCGGGGAATGTTTTGGTGTATTTTGAGGGTAGATTTAGGGTTGTATTTTCTATTGATGTATTGCTGGTCATAATGCAGCACAGATGCGGAAAGGTTAGGGAGCTTCTTGAGGTCGCTGGAGGGAGTTCGGATACGCAGTTTGCTTGATGATCGTTGGATAGAATTTGAGGACGGAAATCTTTTATTCGGATTGGAAGATACCAAATTAGTTACCTAGCTACTCATATACATGTAACATACATGTATACTTCCAGGGAGATAAATCTATTTATAATTGAATCTTGAATCGAAATCCGTTGTACAATATTTCGTATATAAAAATCATTCACTCACTCCCATATTTCACTACAAACAGAAGCATCGAATACTCACGCCGCGGCTGTATTCAATCTTCCCTACCCCTAATCCCGCCGTCCCGCTACCGTTTCGAAACCCATAATCGAGATAATGACAATATAGGATAGCAGAAATGTGAAGAAAGAAGATAAGGAGACACATAGAGATCCGTATATCTTTCCGGTTCATTTTCCTCCATTATATTATCAGAACTTAAACTTTGGATTTCTTCACTCTGAAGATGGAGAAGCTGCAACTTACAAGAAACCGAACGATTAGAAAGGAAAAGCTAATTTAATTCTAACACTTAACCTAGACATACATCCCTCCCCATCCCATCCACCACATTTTCCACGCCGCCCACGAGAACTCCGTATCCGAGATGCGCATCTCAGAAGATCAGAAGATCCCTCTGTATGGAAAACACAGATTGATCTAATCGCGTCTGGGTATCTAGACCCAGACGCCGTGGGGGAAGAAGCGAAGTATGATGACGATGAGAAAGTTAATTTTGTAGAATAGAATAGACCAATATTCCTATCTCAACTCCATACACGCATATCGTATTCACAAAAGCCAATTGATTAATAAATTATCATTACAACTCACTTGATTTCCATTTACGACCTAGTATCTAAATAGCCTACTTTCCTTTACTGTATGCGGAATAGCAGGATGTATTTGCTCTGTGACTACCCGTTCAAACTATCCTTTTGATCTAAGATGATGATCATCTCTCGATCTCCAATACGAGATGAAGAAATTGTAAACGCCAAACTCACTTAGTGCGCTCCCTATCCATATGATAAATATGATATGACCGACCCCTGATGCGATGCGATGCGATGCCGATGAATTTGTTTAAATGAAGATAATGATGATGTTGATACAGGCGGTTCCCAATTTTGTGTCCCTCCATTGGCAATAAATATTATCCCTCCGTCGAGATTTCCCCACCACTATTTCCACCATTGATATGCTGACTACAGCCATTATTCCCCTTCAACCTTCCATCAGTATCCACTTCCATCTCCATCTTCATAGCCTCTTCATTCTCCCTCATTAAATCTTCTTCCTGCATCCTTAACTCTCTTTCCTCTTCCGTTTCTTCTTTCGCCTCTCCCTCTCCCTCACCATTAGCCATCTCCAGATCTTCCGATCCTGTCATAGGCATCCCTTCCGCGGGCGGCGGCGGAGGAGGCGGAGGGGGTGTAGATGAATCTGTTGGTGTTGCACTCTCAGTACCATCCTCCTTGACCCTCTTGCTTTCCGATGGACTTTCCTCGTCATCTTCCCTCTTCCTCTTCAACAACTCCATCTCGAGTTGTCCACTAGGTGAGGCGGTTGGGCTTGGTATATTGACTTCCACGTCCTCATTATCAATCACATCTGGACTAACAATCGAGTTTGCATTCTCTCGCTTTGTCCCCTTTTCGCTTGTGCCATTTCCATTAATTTTAGCCTGCCCTTCGCGCTTTTTCCTTTCCGCTCGCTTTTCATCCATTTCCCTTTTCTTTTCCACAGCCTTCTTGAAATAGTCGAACACATATTGCTTGACTTTCTTTTGATTCCTGTCGGATATCTTTGTGGGGTCTTCAATGCGATTGTTTTTGAAATCAGAAGCCACGAGCTTTTTCCCACATTCCTTGGCGAATTTCTTAAGATCATCCTTGGGAAGTTTGCCAGAATATTTTTGCATTACGTGTTTGATATGAGGAAATAACTATAATGAGAGGTTAGGAAAGAATATTTGACAGGCTTAATATGAAGAGAGACATATATATGGATAGAGAAGCAAGAGGTTATACATACAGTATTTTCGTACAGTTTCATCTGCTTCTCGATAGGCAACGAGCGCCATTTTTCTACAGGCTTCTTCTTTTCCTTGGGTGTACCCTCGGCGGAATGGGAAGAAAGTGCCGGAGTTGTCGAGGGCTCCTTTGTAATACTGTCGATGATATCTTGAAGAGCTTTTTGTGTTTGCACACTCTTTGGAGCTGCCTTGGGTGGTGGCGGTGGTGGTGATACACCCGCTGGCATAAATGGCCTCTCCCATGTTGTTTGTCCCGTCTTACTATAATAATAAGCATTTCCGTTTTGATCCATCGCAGTAAACCAGCCTGGTGGTAATACCATGGGGACAAAAGGGCGCCGAGACATTGGGCGATTTGGGATGAAGTTGGCGTTGCGTTGAGGAACACCACTTCGGGGGCCAGTCGGGGCAACAATAACAGGGGATGGTGATGGAGTGACTTTTTCTACTTGGTCTGGACGCCGTTCGAATACTTGTGCAATAAGAGTTGGGGCTCTTCTTGGGATTCGATACGCATGCTCCAACTTGCTCCATGCTTCCAATAGCCTCTTTGACTCGAAAGCAATGTCTTCATGCTCGGAAGTTGTGAAATCTTCTAGAACCGTTTCTATCTTGGAATCAACAATTTTATTCCGAGTAAGTCGTGGAAATTTGTAAAGAATATCGAGAACTTGGAGGATCACGTTGTTGTCTTCCTTCCAAGTAGTCAAGGTCGTACGAAGAATTTGATAACCGTGCATTTGTATAACTCTGTTTCGAACTTTATCATCATCGCAACGTTGGATTCGACCAAGCAATTTGACAGCAATCCATTTTTCTTTGCATTGCATAAGAGTTGCCATAACCTTTCGTACTCCATTTTCATCGAGGCCCTTTGGTTGAACGTTGTTAACATATTCTTCATCATCTTCACCTGTCTTCTTTTTCCGGGGTTTCTTGGCAACAGCTGTATCCCAACCATCACCATCATCGATACCAAGAGCTTCAATGGTAGCATGAGGGAGTTTGGTAGCACGCTCAGTTTGAGTCTTGCCTCCAATGAATCCGGTACAATTCGGTTCGCCGCAATAGCAAGGTTGAGGGTCGGCACCATATCGATCAACATTATAATTGAAGACCAGCTCTTCTCCGGCTTTGATTGCACGCTCGGCAAAAATGCCCATTCGCAACTTTTCTCCGACCACCCACTTATCGACATAGCAATTTGGATTACAAGAGTGATTGCAAAATCGACCTAGATTTCCTTTTTTCGTTGCATCCACGAATTCATGCTTCGTAAGAGACATGAAATAGAAATGTTTGATTCCTTCCTGATCATATTGGACGGTACGTCGTCGAAATGTCGGTTCATTAATAACTTCTCCGATGTACTCGAAGATGAAATCATCAGGATGTAGATCAGTATTTGCGCGTAATCCGTAACCCTTTTTATCTGTCTTGATCACTGAAACTTTGGCATACTGTTTGCGTTGAAAGCGTTGATTCTGACAAGCCACACCACAATTGCAATCTTTATGACCTCCACCACATTCCATTTTGGTCAGTCGATTAATGCAATCTGAATCCTCTCCGCAGGCATGATTTTTTCCATCGCCTGATAAAACATGTCAGCTGAAGGGAACATTTTGCGACCGATGGCACGTAAAGTAAAGAAAGTACTTGGAGTATATTTGTAGACTTACTGAATTCCTCGGGACAATCACAATCCAACGCATCGTGATCTGAAGCTCCCATATGCTTAGCTCCATAAATACAATCCTTGATTACCTGAAAAACTGAAGCTGCCTCTTCTGTAGAATCTGGAAGATCGTTGAAGAGAGGGGGTGGTCGAGGAATTACTTTTTGTGACGACTTTCTCGATAGCTTTGGTGCTTTGCCAGGTTCGACGGTGACGATAATACCACCGCCAATAATCTCTTCATCCTCTTCATCTCCGGATTTTGGTGTTTGGCTGGTGCTTTGCTTTCTGGACGGTGTTTGAGAGCGAGAATTTACAAGACCCGGTGTACTGGAGTGAGACCTCTTGATTTCTGTAGGAGTAGAAATATATCCATTTAAGCCATTGGCAAAATCTTGAACCTCAAACCCCTCCTCAATCTTCATTTCACCGATCGCAGCATCTACAGCATCTGGCTGGAGCTCCCGTATGCCATCCTCCATCGTGAGCAGGAGACGTCGTAAAGTTGTGGTGCGATTACTTTGTTTTTGTGTGTTGGTGCGAAGGGGAAGCCGAACTAGTTGTTAATGTGTCTGAAGCGGCCTTTTGTTCCCTTACTAGTGATGGCAGACGTGAAGTACCCAACGACGGTAGAACACAACGCCGTATTATTGATATTGGTAGTTTCAAAACTTCCTTGACTTTGCAAGCAATTAATTCTTGTTTGTTGCGCGCACACTTGAAAGTCAAGAAAGTGGTTGCGCCTGGATGGCAAAACGCGAATAGCTTGCATGCAAGGTCGCGAAATATTAGCTGGCGAGGTCGATATTGCTTCGCAGACTTAAATATGGTCGAATTTCTGCTGACAAGAGCATAAATATCTTGTTTGCCACGGTGAATGAATGTGGAACGTGGAAAAGTTGGACGGCAGGATGGATTGAGATTGGAGCGAAGTAATGGAAATGCGACGGCTGAACCTCCAATTTCACCTCTGCAACATATTGCAAAGACCAAACTCTTAATTTCCTCTATCCCAATGCTCACATATCACTACTCATGAATTGAAATGGCTTTCAGCCCCCAAAGTAGTTGATAATTGCTAATAATTGCTCTATGAAGGAGGACGACGATACAAATTGAGACGAGCTATTGCGCGCTCGGCTAACCTTAATTCCGCTACTTCTGAAAGAACGCTGAAAATCAAACTATACTCTCCTTAACCCACGCAGACAATTGATAACTACTCCAATCTGCTAAATCATTTCGAACGATTGATACCGCGTATTCTATGCCCCAAACTATCCAAACATGGTTATACCCTCATACCTTACCAAATGTATGGTATGATAACATAAAATAGCTTATCTGCTAAATTCAATGCCAACTCAGATGCCAAATCGTCAGAGTCTCCACGAAACTTTACCAAAACCTCCTAGGCACTTATCACAATATGTGTATATCATATTTGGTATCAAGTCCTTCAAAGACCATTATGGCCCACCTTCCCGTATGCCATTGCATAGTCCTTAGCCCTCCTCAATTCCCATTATTTGTAGTATGATATCGAACGTAGAGGTATAGTGTATCGAGTTTGTGGATTGGCAAATGTGCCGCCAGATATTCATTTTTCGATAGCATCCATTCACTCATGTATTGCTGCAGCAGTATAAGTTCAAATTGTATAAAATGCATAGTTGATCATGCAACAGCGTATCCCAGATTCTTATGTTCTACCCCACAATGATCTCCGACATAGGGCTTGTAGTCATATATCGGACGGAAGGTATATTATCGCGATTTTATAGCATCATCTTATCTGTGATTGTTTGTCAGTGGTGGTCAAGACGAGAGAGAGACAAAAATAACTGGTCATCTTTCATACCTAGGTATCCAGGTACCTCGTGAATTATTGGCAGCGCATTCCTGCATGCGCAAAAAAAAAGAACCCTACAGAGAATTCGAGTTATATGAGAGTATCACTTCCCTTGGAGAGGTCAATATCATTGTTTCCGTGCCAATGAAATATAGGATTGAAATCTTTTGACGCTTTCGTTTTAATTTGAGATGATTCGTTTAACGTCAAAAGAAAAGAAGAAGAGAGACAGAGGTACAATCAATGGGTCGCATATTTGGCCTCGGAAAAATAGCCATTCAAAGAATCGGACCCCTCCAAAACCAATCAATTCAGCATTCTCGAATACTTTTGAAGATACCTCATCAATAAATGATACTCGAGGGAAAAGACTATTTGGAAGGTTGAGAATAAGGCTATGTGTAACAATGACGAGGTCGCAGAACTCACAGCCTTATCAAGTCGTTGTAGTAATAAATGGTTGGGTTGTGCTGGATTTCATTGATTCCACTAGGTTGTTCCAGCTTATTATTGGAGGTTGATGAATTTCTTTTGAGCCAATCTCAGGATAGAATAGAATGAGTTCCAGGAAGCTGCAAGGACAGTTTGAACTATAGTTGGTATCCAATAGTAGATCAAGAATCCCTTCCCTAGTTAGATATCTAGGTACATTTCGTTCATTTTCAGACCTATGTAACGATAACATGAGATATAATACATTTCTTGTTTTTACCTAAGTACCTGGGTCGATAGGTAATCTTGGAAGAATTGAACTGCAGAATCCAAAGGGAATACCACCTGATATACCTACCTACCTAGTACTTCCATGATTAGATAAATTAAACAAGAGTTTTGGACATGCAGTACATTATGGCGAAGATGAAGAAAGGAAGGAAGACTTCGGGAATGGATGAAGGGCATTGCTTGATACCGGTCCCTACCTACCTAGGTATAGAAAACAGACCATCCAAAAGAGATACTAGGTACCTACCTAGATAAGAGCTTCAGAGAAATTAGCCACTTTAGCCACTTTAGCCACTTGAAATTTCTCAGATCTCAGATCTCAGAATAGAATTCATTTCTTATTCCTCACCTCACTTCAGCTACTATGTATCATAATGTATGGTAGGGTATCTCTACCTTCCTACCCACGTAGGTACCTAGGTCCTCGGATACAATTTCCGAGCCACCTTCACTTCTCTCCTTCACTTAAATCATGATGCATCACTTCTACTTCCCCCCCTTCTCCTGTTCTTTTCATCCTAACATCTTGCATTGCACAGCGCATTAGCTGGTGTCAATACATCCAATTAAGAGTTCTCATTCATTTCCCTCTAATAGGACTTGCATATATGCACAACATAATCCCCTCCCAAGTTGTTTATTCTCTTCCTAAAACAACCTAGGAAAAATACCAAAATCCATCAAGAAATGAAAGAGAAGAAAGAAGAAAGACAAAGAAAAGACTTTGAAATCTTATTCTTAGGTCGTCTTTTGTTTGTCTCTCTCACCTGTCTGGTCTGGGCTCACTCCTTACTCTGTATACTCTCTACTCTCTACTCTCTACTCTGTGCTCTGTACTCTGTACTCTCGTCTACATTCATTCATTGTACATCTACTTGGATTCCTCCAGATGAAATTGAAATTTAATCAATCTTTAACCTTGTTACGGCTAACAGCCGTTCGGTACAATATCTCCCAAGGTACATACATACACATGTACAGACAGATACAGGTACATCTCGTTGTGTGAATAGTGGCGGTCTCGTTGATGGTTGTCATTTGTTGCAAACCAAAAACAACCCCCAAAACTCAAAACTCAAAACAATTTATCCTTTCTTGCCTTCTCTTTTTCTGCACGCGCTTCCTTCAACGACCTGCTCCTTCTCTTCAAGGTTCCTTCCAAAATACGCGGGTCGCGGGTCTCTTATCGCTCTCGTCGCTTTTCTACCTTTCATTTTTCAATTATACATTGATTTTGCTACACAATCTATAACCCTTGGAACTGTTCGATTCCTCTCAATTGCTCACCCTCATTCACTCTTTTCAGACAGGTGAATAAGGAGGATTCGTTCCCACCGCAATAGTACTCAATGTCCAATACTTATTAAATGACTTCTTGATCTATTTTATTTGTCGATTTTCTTTTGCACGTTCACTCGCTCAACACACCATCTTTTTTTAATTCTTCTTGAGGCATCAATTGAACGTAATACTACACATCGATCATAAACATATAGCTTTTCAACCATTGTCCATACCTCACTTCTATCCTTCGCAACAATCATGGAGTTGCCATTCACAGAACAAGAACAGGTATGTTTGCGCAAGAATCCAAAATGATCACTACAGGCTGAGATCAACGCAATCTTCGCATCCGTATCATTGCCAAGAGCGCCTTAGACTGACTTTCAATCGTCGTTATAATAGCGCTTCCTCCTTGCAGAGGTGATCAAGACAAGTTCCATTCCGCCAGAAAAGTTGTTGGCAATCCTGAATGAAAGCAACGTCAGCCCAAATTGGATGTTAATGCAGGTTCCCCAAGGTAAGCGCGTTTACCCCAGCTTGATCTCCAACTCTCAGACCCCATAATCCCGCGCGACATATATGAACAACTTACAAGCGCCGACACACATTAATGGAAAAAAAAATGTTGATTGGAGATTTTAGGGCGAAACTTGGCATCTTGTATACATACTTTTGATAGTATCGCTGGTCGAACTTACAATAGTTTGACACCGCAACTACCCTCCGCTTCATTATTTTCCAGTGACTCTCCTGGCTTCCAGAACAAACGCAGGTCTGTTTCCGATCTTGAATTAACGGCTCCCGACTCTTCTCGAAAGCGACGAACTCCAGGTTTAGATGTTGCTTCTATTCAGCGCAACATTCAGCCCAAGCCGGCTGCGAATGGCTCGTCAAACTCGGTCTCCCCGCAATTTGCAGGCCAAATACCGAAAAAGCGTGGTCGACCTTCTAAGACCGATCTCAAGATTCGACAGGCTGAAGAGATCGCGCGTGGAGAGCGAATAGATTCACTCGCAACTTCCAAGGGGCCCATCGAGTCTCCCATTGCTAGTGGTGGAGATATCACCTTAAAAAGCATTTTGTCTTCTGCACCCATTGCTACCCTAGCTCAAAAGTCTGAGCTAAGTGCAGTCAATTCTACTGGTGATAAAATGGATTCCAGTAGGAAGAGGCGTGGTCGACCAACCTCCAGGTCTTCAAATGTATGTTGACTTAAAGACGTGTGTGAATTACTGCGTGCTGACTCTTGTAAAGGTCCCTAGGACAGGCGAAGGCAGCTTCCCCATTCTCCCTGCCCAATTTCCGCAACAAATTCAAACACCGCCACGATTCGGTATTCATCAGACATTTGATAGATCTATGAGAGCCCAATTCCAACCAGAGTCTCGTGAAGCTCAAATTACTCGAGATAACCAAGGCCAAGGGACGCAATTTAACGCCCAGAGCAATGTTGAAGGACGTCAAATGCATGCTAGTGGCCAAGCAAACAATAAAGAACAGCAGGAAATGCAATATAAAGGCACAGATATGGTGGGAAACCCGAAGGACAATTAAAGATCTGACATTTAAGTTTGTCTCTGTCACACCTCTTAGCCAATTATGAGCAATCTTCAAGCGTCCATCCTACATATGTCGACACATACCAAACTTCTTTCACAAGAAATATCAATTTATATCTACCTCTTTCGATACTTTTTACCCGACAAATTACGACATATTTCCCGATTCTGTGATTCATATCAACGGCCTCTTTTTAGAGTTTATGCCCTTAACGAAGTCATACCTTTCGTTCTATAACATCTGTCGATGCCTTACGATCAAATGTAATGCCACTTATCGCAACGATTTTTTTTTTCTTCTTTACTTTCCATTTTTTTTCTTTATGCTACGATACCATGTTTGTAATGGCACTTGGAGCGGCAGCGCTGAAATTGTTTTTCTCTTCTTTTTTTTGTTATTTGACAATAATTGCTATCGCGCGGTGATACACCAAGCCTATTCTTTATTTCTTTGCATCATAAGTGGGCGTTGAAAATTGTATGCTTGTGGATTGGAAATACATATTGGAGGGAAATGAGAAGATAAGCTCTAAGAATCTCAATCTGAAGAATAGTGGAAAGGGTTGGCTAAGAGCGAATAAATATGCCACGGGACGGAGGAATCACCAAGCTACAATGCGAATAATGAAGAACGAACGGCCGTTATGTGTAAGATAGTTAACGAATGAATGTACTATATTTCGAATGTTTCGATGCTATTTGGGGTTTACTGTGTGTATATCGGGGAGTATCCCAATGCTTTGCACTAGTGATATCGATATCCGTATGGAGTATTCAATTTGGTACTGTGATACTACCTATTTTCCATAGCTGATTCTATCATTGTATTCTCATAAAATCGACCACGCCCTCCCTCATATTCACTCCCATATATACAGATAGGTTCTCATATCATCATCCCTATTATCCTCATTATCTCTCACTACTATTTAACCATGTTGATCGTCGACACTCATCAAAAACAATCATGATTTACGAGTACAAATTGCTTTCCGAACTCATCCGCTAACTTACCATTTTGCCATACTTTCATTTCATCTCACTATTCACATCACACCACATACACGAAATCCATTTTCACATCTTCACATCAACCCGCACCGCACTGCACCCAAACAAAATTGAGCGAGGGCGAAATTTCGTCCCTCTTCATATCTCTGTATTCATCCTCATCCTCATACTCATCCTCATACTATTCTATCTAAATCATATGCATCTGCAAAAACCTGCGTGCTCATTTCATCTCATCTTCACCGCGCGATTAACGCAGTTGGTGATCCAACCTGAAAACTCCAAGCACATTTTACCCAGGCTAAGTTACACGTCAATCCGTATCCAATGCAAAAAAACCAATGTCCAAAAAAAGACCAAAATCAAAAATCAAAAAAAAAGGTGGTTAAAAAAAATCAAAAACGATATCGTGAGAAAGCAAAGTTCCTTTTGTCGCTTAATGTGCTCATTTCCAAAGGGGAAAAAAGTGAGACAGCGACACCTAGCGGAAAACTAGGATTTGAAGATCTTCTCAAGACCTTCCAACAAGATGTTGGCGTGGTGTTCTTGGAAAATCAACATAGGTCTGAGACGAACGGCTCGCTCGCCAGAACCTCCAATGTTGATACCGACGCTCTTGGCCTTCTTGAGGACCTCATCTCTGCGGTTGCTGTCAAAGGCAAGGAAAGTTCCTTGTCCTTTACCTCTCAAGTTTTGGATCTCTCCTGGATATTGCTTGGCAAGACGTTCGAGCTCTCCGTAAAGATAATCTCCAACCTTGGCGGTGTTGTTAACCAAATCCAAACGTTCGATTTCCTCAATGATGGCACGGAAAAGGATAGCACGAGCTGGGTCTCCCATCCAGGTGTTGAATTGACGGTATGGCTTGTTGGGACGGAGCTCTGGGTTTCCGAAGTAGTAACCGGCGGTTTGGGCCTTCTTGGAGAAGGTGACCATGTCGGGAGGGGTGTCGAGGTTCCAATGTTCGTGGGCCCAGAATTTACCGGTGGCGCCTACACCGGTTTGAACTTCGTCGACGATGAGGAGGACGTTGTGTTTCTTGGTGAGGGCTCTGAGACCGCGGAAGAAGGCGGGAGAGGCGTGGTTGTCTCCTCCTTCGGATTGAATGGGTTCGACTACGACGGCACAAGGTGGGAGATGGTGAGTGGTGATGATACGTTCAACATCGGCAAGAGCTTCTTCTTCGATCTTCTGGTTCTCCACGACGTGATCCTCGAGTGGGTATTTGAGAAGAGGGAAAGTAGCTTGTGGCCAATCGAAAGCAGGAATATCGAGCTTGTGAATTGGCTTACTGCGAGTGGTAGAAAGGGAACCGAAAAGACGTCCATGGAAGGCAGTCTTGAAAGACATGATAGATAATTGAGGAGCACCTGGTGCTTGGTTAAGCATAGATGAAGCAATATCTTCCTCTGAAAATTCCACATGTGCACCACCACGCTCTTGTTGTCGACGATACATAAATGCAGCCTTGTATGCAGTCTCATTGGCATCTGAACCTGCCATGGCAGTGAACACCTGATCGAGACCCTTTGGTGCTACCTTCAAGATACCCGTCTTGATAATATCGGCCCAATCGTGCGAAGGGAAATTGCCAAGGGCAGGACGGTTAATGATGGCAGATGCCATTTGTTCGGATTGTGCGGCTTTGAGGAGATGAGGATTGCTGTAACCAACTGGAATGGATGCAATTTGAGCATAACTATTATTCTGATATCAGTATACCGTGGTAAATTATTAAAAGAACAGGGAATGATAACGTACACATCCAATAAGACATTTCCATCTGGATCCGAAATGTAGTTACCCAAACTCTTTTGATAATTGGCA
Organism: Botryotinia convoluta; assembly: GCA_004786275.1. NCBI lineage: Eukaryota > Fungi > Ascomycota > Leotiomycetes > Helotiales > Sclerotiniaceae > Botryotinia > Botryotinia convoluta. Next base: position 19,048 of record PQXN01000070.1, on the reverse strand, counting down.
AGCATGTTCAAACTTCTAGTATCAAACACTTTATCCAATTCTGCAATTGCCTTTTGGGATTCTGGACCTGGAATGGCAGTTTTGATATGTGGTCTCTCTGGCTCACCAGTGAAGAATGGTTTGACACTCGTAGTGGCGTATGTTCGTACAGCTCGTGGAAGGGCCCTTGAAGCCATTGGAGGCAATTGGGCGGCAGCTCTTAGAGAAGCCATTGTTTGTGCGATGATGAGAAGGAGGGGAGATTGGTGAGAGAGAAGAAAAACAAGGAATAGAAAGAAGAAAGGGAGAGGAGAGAATAGAAAATAAGAAGGAGATTTATATCTTTTGTAGTATTTCTTACCTAACTCGCTCTCCTCTCCTCGCCCGCTGCAAGTGAGTGGGGTCAAGAATGAATTTCGGTTTGTTACCTTGCTGGACTTATCTTATCCGACTTATCGTGATTTGTGTGTGATTCGTGACGTGAAACTGTAACTAAAACCGGGGGTTGTAAGGATTGGAAAGAGGGGCTCGAGGGAGGAGGCCCAGGAGGGAGATTCCCAATGGTGGCTAATATGTGTGTATCGATTGAAATTACATAAGAGAAGAGTAAGTGAATTGATGGAAGAGCAGTGATTGGCTTGATAATCATTTATATCGAGGTTTGACTAACTTCAATGAGTACAGAGTATGCGATACTTTCTGAAGGCGACAACAAAGAGAGCTACGACGACGACGACAGTATACGTAGCTTAGGACTCAATACTCAACACTCAGTACTTAGCACTTAGTGCAACATTCTACTTTTCACCTAGTATTTTACAAATTTATTAACTACTTACCGTCCTTTTACTTTATTATTAGCAGTCAATGAGGGCCAAAATCCAATATCTATCGATCAATAATTTTTCCTAATAGATGCCGGCAAGTCAGCCAACATATCAATCCTGATATCAACCCATTTAAGCTTTTTAAGGGTCAAAGACCACTTTGATTGGGGAATCCATAAGATAACATCAACATCAACATCAACATCAACATCCATCTATTACTAAATTCAATTGGGAAAGTCCATCCTAATCATTGTCAACCAATCGATACGAGTACACTTGACCAGATTAACGATCGTCTTCATTTCACCACCATTACCATTGTTCTTCTCTCTTTTACTCTCCTTGATTCTTGATCTCTCCCATAAGTATGCGCGACGATGAGCTTCAAGATCGCATTCCCTTGCCTCCTTGTTGTCTATTCTCTGTTATATCATTCTCTGTTCTCTTTTCTTATCTTGTGAGTTATCAATCTGGCGGTTAGAATCGGCTTTTCGCGGGAGATCATGTGTTTTCTTTGGTTGAGGATATTGAATGCCTTATGTCAGAATATATCAGATTCAAAGTCAGAATGATAATAAATGGCGATGGCGATGGCGATGGCAGATATGATAGAGGAAGAATGTGACTGGTGTTGATCACTTTGAAGAAGTGTCGCCAAAAGAGAATCAATTCATGACATTCTGAAGTTCAAATATACTTGGAAGATGTAATCTGGAAGTTGAGTGACTTCAATTGTCAGAGGATGTTCTTCTTTGGTACTTTTCGAAATCGGACGAGCACACTAGAAGAGCTTATTCTCGGTGGAATTTTTATTCAAACTGAAGATTACGGGATCTGAATGCGTATTATATGACCGCTGAATGGTAACGGGGAGCAAATCGCTTGTTGCAAGTAAAGGGGATTTCTGAATTTAGGAGCATCGTGTAAGAAATTTTGTTTTCGCTATTGTTATTGAGAATCTTAGACTTTGAAATACAGTGAGATTTTTGATAGGTTCTTACTTTGTCCCTCTGTAGATTGACGGATGAAATATATATCTTAAGTGGCGTTTAGTGGAGGATTTTTGGGGGGCAGGAGAACAGTTGGTAGTCTTGGGAGACGATTCTAGTGCTCCTATATCTCTTCGCCTTCAATCCACCCTTTGCGTGAAAAAACTTAATGATTTATTCCCCTGCCATCTCTATCTCCCTCCGACTCTCACCCCCAAGCTCGCTGATAACAACTGGCTCTACTGGCGCCACCATCTCGGCCACCGGTGGTGCACAAGCCGGTCGTTCACTGATATCATCGACTACTCCATCGACCTGGAAGTCTGGCTTGTTACCCATACGTCTTGCTTCGAAGGCATATGATGGAGATTTCTCGCTGCCTCTAGCTGCTGAAGTCCAGCTTGTATGTGGGTTTGAGTCTGGGTTTGGAGAGACGTAGGATGCTACTTGGATTTCTGGATTTGAGTTTAATGATGGCTGTGGTATATTGGTGATTGAAGAAGATGAGCGCCGTCGCCAGAGAAGGAGACCGATTGTGAGTAGTGATACAATGAGTAGTGTCGCACCTACTGCTATTCCGATGACGATGCCTGTGGGAAGAGTGTGATGGGTGGCTGCTACTGCGGAGAATGATGTGTTAACAGCCAATATGGCGCTGGTTGATGTTGATGTTGATGATGATGATGTTGTGCTTGTTGAGGTAGATAGTGCTGTACTTGTTTGTGGGGCCAGTGAGCTCATAGAAGATACGACAGTTACGTACTGCGTGATAGTAGGCGATCCGGGGTTTGAAAACGAATCCCCCCAATAGTATGTATCGGTCACGATTATGATGTCGCCAGGCGTCGTTACATCGTTACAATATATCACCTCAAGCTCATTATATGCATCAAAAACATACGTATTACAGTATGGCCAGGCGGAGTCAGTACTGGATCAACCTGTGTTAGAGGGATTGCTCAATATCTACATAGGTAGTGTTGGAACTCACCAATAAGATGCACCAACTGATTCTATGTAGGTCTGGTTCTCTGTGTATGGATAGCAGGTAGTCGCCACACTGCAAGATTCTCCCCTTCAATGGTTTCAGCTTCTGACTTTCATTCGAATGAGAAAGAGATAACTCACGGATAGCAGCACGCCGCGTAATTGCTGATGGGACCAACACAAATAGCAGGCGAATTGCAAATATCGTTATTGCATGTTTTAGAGTCGCGCTTTAAGGCTCGATTGAGATCATGCAGAGGAACTGGCGCTGTAATCATAGGATAACCCTCGTCTGTAGGCATTGTCATTGGACTGGCAAGCAAGCCAAACAATAATGTCGAGCAAATAGTATTTTTAAGAAAGACGGTCATATTGAATTGCCCGTCACTTTGAACTCAATGAGAAAGTGCCAAGTGAGAATGATATGGAATATCATGAAAGAAATATGAACTTAAAGGCATAACAACAGAATACAAGGCTGGGAAGAACGTTCATTGTACCACAACAAAACGAGAACGACGAGGCGAATTTTCCTGCACTTGCCCGTTGACCCGTCTATCTTCCAAAATCGACTGGCTAAGACAACATAAAATGAAGTAGCTGTCTTCATGCAAAGGGACACAGCTTTTCGAGGAGCCACTTATGGCGACAGCGGCTTAAGAAAAATGCTTCGTCGTTAACATTCTTTGGTTGCCATGTGGAAGTACACTGGTGCTCCTCGGGAACAGTCTGCAAAAGCCCGCAGATAACAGACGTAAAGAAGTGATCCACCGGGCTCCAGATGTAAATACTCAACTTAGAGCCTAGTTTGGTGAATCATTTTCGTGTATGTAGTCCGAATATCGGTATAGAGAGTATGGCTTTGAAAGAAATGGCGAATCAATCTCGAGGTGCTTGTCCGAAATCATTTTGGGGAGTTGGGGGGAGGGGGCGAAATGATGAGTATCATACATATAAGAACTGGAGGATCGAAACTACGTCCCTCCTAACTATTTCGATATTTCAAATAACTTCTAGTATCAACGTGTGACGTCAACTCCAGGCAGCTGGCAGCCTGGCACCCCGAGATTCGAGATTGATAGTCCCTAAATCAATAATAAACAAATCACATTATGAATCTAGCCTTGCCTCGTACTGCCCTACTGCATACTGCAAACTGGCCAGAAATACGCATGCACATGATATCTTTAGCTCCAGGTGGTATCAATTTCATACCATGTCCCATTTTTGACATCGAGCCCTTACCCCAAAGTCAGAAAGGAGATGCGATTTAACAATTTCAACATTTGGAAGGTTCTAATTTATCAATATAATTGTCGGGAAGAATTTGAATAAAGACAAGATGACGGAACTGCTTGTATCTACCGGAGAGTCGTCTTCGTCATTGATGTTTAGAATGACAAATACGATCATATTTTCACAAGGTGGTTTTATACCAAGTTACAAAGGATTGTGTGACAGATACTGAATAAATCGCAGGACTAAATACAGTTCGAGATAGGAGAAGATATATGAAATAATCAGATTCAGTGAAATCAAAATCCAACCTCAGCAATTGTCCCTTGTTAGCACGGATAGTGGTTAGACGGAGGTCCAAGTCATCCTGCGGGCCTATTCCACCTCCGCTCATCTTTCTCCGGGCCTATTCCGCCTCCGCTCCTGTTCCTCTGCCTCCATCTGCGCAATGAAAGCTTCAGCGTCCGAGCCTCCAAAACTTATGAGAGCACCCCTCCCTTCAACGAAATCCTTTCCCATGATCTCAGCGTTCATAGGATTAGCTCTCCAGTAAATACCCCTAATCTCTGGCATATTATATGGCGCTCTTCCCAGCCCCCTAAAGGCGCTCCACTTATACTTATGTAATTCATCTGGCCGAATACCCGAGTTCAAATTTACATCCAACATTTGAACTGGCGACATATCGTACATCTGATCCACAGCAAACTTCGTACGAACCCACACTTTCGGTACAAATCCCGCCAACGACCAACTTGCAAGCCCAATGGTTGGAACTCGTAGATCCGAATAGCCTCCATTGGGATAGTCCATGAGAATAATATGATGAGGCCACAAACCGTTGTGCGCGAAACAGAACTCCGACAGTCCAGGTGCTAATGCTGTCTCTGCCCAGCTATCTTGCATGCCTGCTGGGTCGTAGGGGCTTACCCCAAGCTGGTAATGCACCGGCAAAGACTTATCCATAATGCCTTTTCCCTCAACACTCCCAATCTTGTCCCCTTTTATTTTGGACAATTCAAAACAAAAATCCTTCACAGCCGTTATGACATTCTCCCTTTGTTGTGGCGAAAGTATCGGCCATGCTTGTTCAAAGTTCAAACCATATAATTGAGTTTCAAACGAAATATGACGCATCATCTGCACCTCATAGCGTATGACCTTTGGGATCTTAAACCTCTCAGCCTGCTCAGGTGAAAGTTTTCCCTTCATCCAGTTCAGCGTTACGGATTGATGTGTGAGATCATGTTGTAAATGAATAAAGCCCATTTTCAAAACGCCGGCATACCCAATACTAAATGTCGTCGAATTGGTCATCCAGACGCGTGTATCAAGATAACTTACCAGCGGAATATCACCCCCGGCCCGGAAACGTCTTGTTGAGCGTTTATGAAAGGTAGCCTTAGGCGGCGGCGTAGGAGCATCTGTAATATGATAGCTAGAATTGTCTTTTTCATCGTACCAATCTGCAGACGGAGATCGACCTTCACTGCGCCGCAAGATGAGATTGCAGATTAGCCAGGCGTCTGGATCATCGTCTATTTCTTTCATGCTCTCGCCCATAGGCCAGCTCCCATTTTGGATGCGCCACTTCCTTTCGTTCTCTTCCAATGTGTACACGCCGTTGAGTTTGTGACAATCATAAAAGAACCGTTTGATTTTGTTGAGTGGAGGGTACCATTGGCTTTCTAACCAGGGTCTTTCTTCTTCCAAGGAGCCTTCTGTTGTCATGTTTGATTGATAATGATGGTAGATGATAAATTAAAGATGTATAAAGTTATGCTGGTACGTCTGTGAAAACTTTAAGTGGGTGATAGTAGGATAGAAGAAATTATGAAAATCGCAAAGGTTTATTTATATAAACATTCCCTAAAAGAATTCAAAGTAAGAAGGCTAACACGAACGCAGAACCATCATTCTATCAAAGCAAACACTCTACCGATGAAATGAAAGGGAGTCGTGGGATAAAGATAACAAGGAGAGTAATGTCATTCGGAATCGCTTAGAGGACTTGATGAATTTGACTACATCTACAAAGAAACTTATTTGAACAAGGGCTATTCGAGTCCCATTCCACAACTGCACGAATCGCGAGTTTGGTAACAGAATATCACGAGAAAAGGAAAGATCTTAACGAAGATTACAAAGAAATACAGCACGCCATTCATGCTGTTTTGAGGCATATCATTTAGCTCGAGGACTTTAAGAATGAAAGGTTGTACGGTTCGAAGCCGACAACGAATCTACAAAGGATGTTCAATGCAAAATTTGGGTCCCGGTAAAAGACGCATTCCTTCTTGACAAAAACCAAATCTTCACTAATGAAATTGTGGATCGAGATCGAGATTGGTATTCGATTGAACGACTTAATTCACATATTGATCTAGTGATTTCTTTTGTAGATGATAGTGTAATTTCGAACGGAGACGGCCAGAAAAAGGTAATATCAACCAGCCCGATGACTTCCAAGTTGGCCAAGGTTACCTAGTTCTTTCATCACCCACAATCGACTAGACGTGGCTGTCCTTTGATCGCGAAAAATTGAATCAGCAGGTAACTTGGGATGTACCTTCCCGGAAGAATCCGTTTCTGCTTCGTTAAGAATCTGGTACGATTACTGATATTTGGGATGATGTGCCGCCATGGGACTATATAACCAAGAAAGAAACGGTTGACTCTGTTAAACCTAGATAGGTACACAAGGAAATCTTTAGACGCGGATGTTGAATATAAACTTGATGATTGTTAAACTTTCCATTAAGGTATATCCAACAACGCAAAATACTGTGATGAAAGAGAAACAAAGCAATTCGTGCAATCTATGAGATTCATCGATTCCCAGGAACTCGTGAATTTTGCACTAACCACACACATTCGTACCACACAAATGCCTGCAATAAATGCGAAACCACACACCTTATGAAAACCCTGTCTAAAATTATCAAAAAATGACCCTCCTAATTATCCTATCCATTACAAAAAAAACAAAACATGTACAAGCTACCATTCAGATTGAACCCCCCCCCCTCAAATCGTGTGCTGCTAGCGTCTCGTGCGCAGACTTGCTTTCACAGAGTGATTTGATAACGAAAATTTAAAATTCACACCCCCTTTACAAGATGTTTATATGTTATTATGTACCAAGCTGCAAGGACCTATTGGCTCGGTCATCTATTGCATCCAATGAAATTGCTCTCAAGACTTTTGCATCGCATCTCATAGCGCGGGTCGCTCCCACCAAGTAAGCAGAATCCTAAACCTCTTGTTAGTATCCACAACTTCTTCAAAAGATTTTTATACGCTACTACTTACTGAGCTGTAAGGGTAACGTAGCTCAGCCATCTATTGCATACAACTTCATTCTCATCGCGCTGTTGGCAATGCCGGGTAGAGTTGGCGGAGTCGTTGAAACCACACCTATGGCAGAAAGGAACTACTAGCTGAGATAGAGGCATTATGATGGAGTGTTCTATGTCGAGGGTGAAATTTTTGGGAGACGAGATGTTTTGCTTGGTATGTTGAGATGAATTTAGTATGGATAACACTTCAAAAAGTCTGGTCAAGTGATTGAATAATGCGTGATAGCTGCGTAAAGGCGAGGATTATTGGAGAGGACTTGAATTGAAATATTCAGATTCTTCAGGAGATGGAGTTGGCTATGGACTTTACTGTAGGGCATCTTCCTAGTTTAATGTAGCATTTTCTTTATATAATTCTCTGAGGTTTCAAGTAGCGGAGTATGAACCATGATGATGACGAACAGAGCATCTGAGATAACTTCAAATCTTTCTAATCTTTTTCAATCTAACATGCTTTGGATGTCGAACATTGATTTTCGCTTCGGCTTCATCTCTTCAACTTGAAAGAAATCTGACTGGGAAACGATCAAACAGGGATCCATCATTTCATTGAGGAACATACAGAGAACCGTGCATCGTATTTCAATCATTAGGGCTGAATACATTGTTTAATTCTTGGTGCAGACTTACTAAGGGTCGGTGAGACCATCTGTCATAGGATTGAAAAGGCTTGAGAGTGACGAACTGGAAATGCCGTCTTCAAAATGCAACAGTTATTGTGACATTTATCTGATTCTACAGCATATGAAAGATCTCATCGAAAGCCACTAACTTCTAGAATGAAATACTTGATCCCTCAAAATTGAACAGAATTTGTTTATAAGTCCGTTCCTTGACTACCGCATAATTGAAACTCCTTTTAGTGGCCACTCGACACAATAATATCGTAGACAAAAACAGCAAAAAATTCGTCACCAACACCTCAAAAACGCATTTATGAGATCACGACAACAATGACTGATAACTTCAAACCAGTGACCCCAAAAATACTTTTCGGAGATACAATCTCCACGCCACCTCAAGCAGCACAATTAGAAACGCGCCCTGATTTACCGGGTAGTTTCAGTAAAGATTCTTCGAAAGGATCGAAAGAGAGTTACCTTCGATGTGTAATTATTGTTTGTCGCATAATCGACTGATGGCGCAGATGCATCTGAAACTGATGTCTCAAGTGGATATGAGTACATGAGATATGGAAGCTCTTGTAAGGACCAATGACATTGCTGTTGTATGTGCAAGATGTTGAAGATTCAAATGGCAATAAGGAATTGTGGGAAGATACAGTGGATAGAATTTGACAAAAGATCTCATCAATCGGAAGTCATGTTACTTCTCCAGCGTGAATAGCTAGGGAGCCGTTCAACCTCTGAGACTAAGCCCGCCTGACAGAAAGAACAATCCGAGCCAACACGAAAAAGACCTCAAGCAGATTTTCCAGAAAGAAATAGAGTACTCCGAGTATGCAGAAAGAGAAAAAGCATCTGATTTCACACCGTGATGACTAATCACGTGCACACTGCAAGCACACAAAGCGTGGTATTGAAAAGCCCCGAGGAACTCTTCAAAGACTACCAAGATTGCGAGGAGAAGAAATTCATCGTGCTGAGGAGCAGTCTTTTGTATACTGAAAGGATTGAAGCGTCACTGGGCGTGTTTTAGAGTGAGTCTGCGAGAAAGTTATCGTGTCGAGGTTTTTGCGGATGGGGTTTGTATGCTAAGGAACATTGTGGTTTCCCCCTGTATAGACATCTATTCGCAGGAGAAAAAAGAGGCGGATTTTGACTATCTCTACAACATCTTTGAAAACTCGATTGGTCTTCTTACCTAAATATGGAATGTCGTTTTTAGATATCATTCAAATAATAAAAAGCTAGCAATTCCTTTAGTTCTGTGAGATTTATATAATTCATTTGTAATTGATTTTTATTCAATCAATTTAAAAGATCTTAATGAAGATTTGAGTGGTCAAATCAGGCGGCCTGTTTCTTCTCCTACGAATAGACCCCTCTACGCGAATCGATTGTTAAAACTTCAGCTCTCAGCCCTCAGCTTAGCACGTCAAAATCTCCCCAATAGAAGAACAACAGAAGCAAGAGTCATGCGATTTTTCACGCGATTTTTCACGCCCCTCGCACTACCATGCAGACCCATTCCATCCAAGAGAAATTAAAAATAGTAATCACTGAAAGGTAGTTTCGCAAACGGGTTATCGAAAGGAATTCTAGAAACGGAGAGAACGAAGAAACGACAACGATAGCGATGGGAAAAAAAGGAAATCCTCAACGCACGGTACGGATACAAACTTTCCGTACGGAGTGCATGAAGGGAATGGATCTAACCGCCTTCAAAAAGGAAGAAAAAGGAAAAGGGACGGGCCGTTGTGACGACTCATGAGCGAGAGCATAAGCATGAATAGTAGCAATATTCATGGGTATAATTGCAATAGACGTATAATAATGCTGTAAATTGAAAAATCGATTCGTTACATGGATGTTTATTATACCCCAAGTTCCTTCTCTTTTCGTCCGAACTTTGAAGTAGTAAGGGACTTAAGTCCTTGGTCTCTTAGTTTCTTGCCTAGTCGTCGTTGTTTCAAATTCGAGGATGAAGTCTGTGCTCGCCTTCAACCACGAAGATATTCCGACCTCCAATGAAAAATCCTTATACACCGGTACTGATGTTCAGCGTGTCATTTCCACTTATTAGTGTTACCCGAGCGAGTGTTTAGGGCTCGGGGATTTTTACTCCTATCTACCTAGGTAGGTACCGATTCGCGTTCAATTGATGAAATCCCATTGTGTGGATGAAAATGCGCGAGTAATTTTCTCGCCTGGCCTTGTTCTGTATCTCTTTTGAGCCGGATGCCTGGTAAGGTTGGCATGGGTTTTGTCCCGGGGCATTCGCAGTTACATGCCAGAGTTTCCTGTGCGTTGAGTTTAGAGACGGAATACTACTCTGTACAGGTAGCAGGATAAATTGTCCAGGGCCCTTGACTTTGACCTTTCAAGGGTCTCAGGGCTGAAATGATGGTCGGGGTAACGTTCTTTATCGGGAAGGGTCGCCGATGTCACTCTGGCTGTAAGTTAATATTGAAGATATTGCATCACATCACATACAGATATTGAAAAAGAGTCGGAATCTTCGTTCGATGATAGATGGAAGTTGGAGATCGTCGGCTAGGAGGTGAAGAAATTTGAAAGAAATCTGATCTGATGTCCGAGAAATATAATACCATTAGCATTATATTGCAATCCCGTTGCAAATAAGATTCGAAGAAAGGATTGAGATGAACTTTTCTCCACAAAGTCCGCCCTTTTACCAGGACATCACGTTTGTTTTACCCATCTTCAGGCTGAAAAACGTGAATAAGAATGAATAGATGAACGGCCTAGAATTATAAGTAGGGAAGTTCCTTGTCAGATGATTTGTTACAAATGAAATCCAAAGGTTCTCGTGCAGAAAAGATCAGAATCCAGAACAATTGATTGGCATTATTGGAAGCATGATGATGATATTTTAATTAGAAACATTGGAGCCGTGCCAAGTATGTCGGAGAAATGTGGTGGTTTTGCTTGTAGATGAAGACAGAGTTTTCCCTGTCATTGATGATTAGCAATCGAGCAAGTTGATAGAAACGGGTGTTGCAACATTGTTGGATCGACTTTACTGAAGAATATATGTAAAATTAATTAATTTTCATCCCATCTGTAGTTGAACGGCGAAGTCTATTCCTGTGAGACTTACACAACACGATGACGATCTCAGGAGCAGTCCCATTGCACCGTCGACTCGCTTTCCTAGAATGGAACTTCCTTACTCACTGAAGAAAATCTGATTAGATGACTGTGCGAGTTGAGACTTGAGATAGTTACAACTTACCAAAAGGCTAGAACGTTTTCCATCCGAAGATATTTTCGTGACTATGGAGTTAGAGAAACTCTCGGGGCATTTCTCATATTTGTCGATCGATCATCTGAGCACCCTTTCAATTTCTTTAAAACTTTTTCTGTGCTCATCCTTAGCTGACTTTGTCGTTTCGTTGTTTCGAAAGCGTAACAAATATCATTATACTCGAGTGCGTACCTAGCCGGTAGTTATTCATCCCATCAACTAATCATTATACTTTCCGTCTAATTCCCAAAAGAGATGACCATTCTCTCTAGTTTGAGTCCCTGCTCTGTACTCAATAGCTGCAGCGGCATAGATGCAGGTACAGATGCTTTGAAGCCATACAAGCCTTCAAGAACAGCCCTTGCATACGAAGTAGCCCTCTTTTTTCATAGACAACCCTAATTCTAAGGCCCTCATACAGAAAAAGAGGAAATTCTCTCGTGTTTCAAAAGGCTCCTCCTTTGAATCGTTGAGCCAATCGTAAACATTTCCAGTACGTACCGCCAATTAGATCTCCGCACAGATCAATGCATACCTACCATTAGCATTTACGATGAATGGTTCTTTTCTTTCCTTTTGTATTTCTACTTGTTCATCGCATGAAGTTTCTATGAGCATAAAGAGGAGAGAATGAGAATCTAAACGGAGCATCAATCATCATAAATAATGTGTTATGCCATATAACAATGAAATTATATCATTGTTCCCTCTGACATGCGATCATACTCTTGTCAAGCAAACTCAATTATCACTAACATGCATCTAAGCTTAAAGTGGAGGAGAGCAGGAATCCCAAAGAGCTAATGCCTATCATAACAAACGAAACCACTACTACGAGCACTACAGTCTACGGTGTTCACACAGACCTCGTCGACTGATGGAAAGTAAACAAACCGTGAAAACTTTGTAAACACACAGATGAATTTCAAAATCGAACGATAGTGATAGTTATGATTGATATCTATTATTGATATAATGAATGTAAAACTCTTTCACCGTCTTTCCCCCTTCCCCTCGTGCTTTCTCAAATCTGATCTGATCTGATTTTCTAATCCGGAAGTGATATTCTTATATCGTATGCTTCATGCATTGAACGCATACATAATATTGATATTAAATTGAGATCACGAATCACCATCAGCCACCATTCTTCCAACGAATACGGTACTCAGGAATTCTGGAACTTCAGATAGACTACCCCTCCACCTTCCTCTAACAAAAACACACCTACTCGAAAACGATTCTTCCCACCGAACCCTCAAGCATTAGACGATCAATATCTGACATCCGCTGTACAACATTCAAGCAAGCAATCCAGCAAGCCCTTTCCTTACCCATCTACCTTCCACCACAACGCCTCTGGTCCAACAGCCATCGTCATCCGATCTCCCTATTGGTCTCTCACCCAAAACGCACCCAATCCCCCCCCAAAATCAACAATAAAATCATATTATCAAGAAACCAAAATCCTATATACCCTCCCCCGCAGCAAATCCAAGCTCATTCCTCGCCGCCCGCACGTTTACGAGCGCTCAGCCCCATCCCATCCCGCCCAGCAAGACAAGCAAGACAAACTTCGCACGTACACTTGCACTTTGCACTCGCACTTGCATTAAAGCATTTGCTTCTTCCCGTCACGCAACTCGCATGCCGGGTTTCTTGGCCGCCTTTTCCTTTTCTCTTAATTTAGGATCCTAATTTTTTATTTGCTTGCTTTCCTCACCCAATCCCCTTTCTCTCTCTTCATCTCAACTCGCAATACCTGTCATCCTGGTTCTTGGTATATCATACCGCCTTCATCAATATCAATATCAATATCCATCGATCCTCCTACCTACTCATTCTGCCCTAAGAGATAAAAAGACACGCGATTCCGACTGACCGACCGACCGACCGACTAACGCGTGAGAGGAGCTCCAAAAAAAAAAGGAAAAAGAAAAGAAACAAAATCAGCAAGAAAAGATACTTACTTTTTCCAAACCATTATATCGTCTTGAAATCATCCCTCGAGTTTCACTCTTCCTTTCACTCTTTTTTTCTTTCTCTTCGAGTTTTCCTCCTTCGAATTTACCCGTCGAGTATCTCGATTTCGATTTCCAATCTTCAATTTCATTTCTCTATAGCTCCTGGATATATTTACACCACATATACATAGCAACGGCACTACCACAAACTCAAAACAAAAACACTCAACAATATTGTGGAGAACATCATTCATTCATTCAGTCATTCAGTCATTTTACTATCGTATACATCCATTATACATTCATTTATTCATTTATTTACTCCCACCATCCTTCACCTTGAAACCGAACCCCAAGAAATCCGAAGAAGACGTCACCGCTCCATTATTCCATTATTCCATTATTCTATCTATCCATCCATCCATTCATTCATTCAAAAAAAAATTATTTTATTTTTTAATAATCTTCTCTTCTACCCCATCAAATCAAAACCATCAAACCAACCTCCACCCCTTCCTTCATCTAGAACCCCCCGTCCCCATCTCGCCAAACTTTCCAACCTTCCATTTCCAGACACAGGCACAAAAACAAGGTGTCCAGTCTCCAGCCTCCAGGAGTTAACGAAGCATAAGCAGAAGAAAAGAAGAAAAAGAAGAAGATTAATTACAAGAATCCACCCAAAAAAAAACTCCACCCACTCGCCCCGCCTCGCCCTACGAACGAAACAAACCCGAAACGAAACGAGCATCCCTCCATTCCATCTCACCGGCCCCATCTAAAAAACTATCCTAATAATCGTGCTTTAAAAAAAAGCAACTCCATACAGAGGTACATATATACAGAGCACATAACAAACCATACAAAACCAAGCCAAGCCCCCCCTCAAAAAAAAAACTCTAATTGGCATAATCCCAGTAACCTTCAGCAAGGTTTCTTGGGACTAGGCTCGGTGTTGGAAATCCACAGAGTATTATATATTAATTTTCGCAAGAAAATCTATAATCAACAAATCCCGTCAACCTAGTCATTAATTCTTTTGAAGATATAACTCCACTCGCTCATAATATCCACCCATATTACTCTCTGCCACCCCCGTCATCCACGCAAATCCGAACCTCCATCTCATGCGAATTCCTTCCCTTTGCTTTCCCTAACAACGACTACGAGACGAGTTCGAAGACGACGAAAAATAACAATCTGTTTACTTGTACAACCACACACGCACACACGCACGCTTTTTTTTTTTTTTTCATTTTCCAAATTCCAAAATAGATCCCACGTTTTAACTTTCCATCAAAAAGCGAAGAAGATCCAAAATCAAATTCTACGAAGAAGAAGAAGAAGAAGAAGAGTACGAAATTGATTTGCTGCACCTACCGGTCTGCCTACCCACCTGCATATCATATCATCATCCTGCACGGTGCCGAAGCTCACCAAATCCATGCTTACGGATTCTTCCAAGCCTACTTACTGCACTGCAATATTTCCCACATACATACATACGATTCATCCATCTGGGATTAATTATTTACCAAGCGTCGCTCCTAGCAAACAGATCAGACATCGATACGTACATTACATCGTACACAACACCCTTCCACAACCTTTCCCGGCATTCTTTTAAAGTAACTCAAAAACCTACATAACCATCCCGTCCTGCGTACTGCGTGGAATTTTCGGTACATTATCTTCTTTCTAGATAATCTTTTCTATCCATCATATCAGATCATCGGCGAAGAAAAGAGACTGGGTGCGAGGAAACGAGGAAGCGAAAGCTTGCAACTAAAGTCAGACTTTGTGTAGCCTCGGAACCATCAGTCTGAGACAAGGTCTGGATACACAACATATCATCCCATACACTCCTTTTGGGTATTACGCCGTACGTACAACCTTGGCCAAAGACTGGATGAATAGTACGTGAAGGAGAAGAAACAGAAGGAAGCATCCTGATTTCTGAATCCGATTCATCGTTCAATTATCTCGTCAGTCGTTCTTTATTGAGAAGTAGTCATCTCTGTAAAAGTTGTGCGTCTTGTCATTCGTTTATATCATTAATTTCGACGTCGCCTTCTAAACATCGCTTTTCATCGCCATCTTTCCGGAGGCTTTATACTCTTCCTCGCCGCACTTGAGACCAGTCATACTACGTATGCTATCATTTCAGTAACGCCACGGCTTCACTCATTCAGTAATAGACATCATGTCGACCTCGAAAGCATTACCATTGAGTTTAGGTTTTCTAGCATTGGCAAGTGAGACTGTTATGCTTATTTTTAACATCATCTTCTCGGCCACCATCTCGAAACACAGCACGTCAAACAAAGCAAGCGTATCATCTTATGTCGCGACCGGTCTTGGAGTTGTCACAGAAGCATTACTTGTGCTACTGGTAATCAGACAAATCAAGTATCAAAACCACATTCAAGATCGTGGAAATGGACGACTAAGAATATATCTTTTTGCTGGACTCACCTCCATATTTACCGGGTTATCGGCAATAGCTACAGCACTATCATTGTGCTTAATGAGGCAAAATTTGTCTCTACTTCCTAAAATAATTATTTCCTCCCCGGCGCAATCGATGACGATAGGTGGATTTGTTATCTGGGCAATATCGTTGGCTTCGCAAGCCGTGTTTCTCATTTGTTTAGTTGTAATTCAAAGGAAAGACTTTCATCAACAAATTCAGCCATATATCACCGAATCAGAAGCACACATCTCTTCGGAAATGCAGCAGAGATCACAACCCCAGAGCCTAAACGATGGATCCGAATATGGAAGAAATGGCTCGATAGAATCGAAGACTCAATGGTCAAATAGTGGTCGATCTCGATCAGGATCAGATCCAAAACGTTCGATGGGCTCATTCCGATCATCGATTTCTCATGTTGTACGCCCGATCACTTCGAAGACTCGACTTATTCATTCCAACAGCCAGCGCAGTCATCATTTCCGACCATCTTCCATCGACTCAACTTATCGCGAAACGACTGAAAGAACCGAGGACGACTTCGACTCATGGAACACGTCTGGTGTAGATGCGCATTCTAGACAAGTTATTGAATCAGCTTCACCCAGTCCCCCAAGGTTTCTCGAAACAATTCCGGCTAGTCCGACTGGCAGTAGAAGTCCTAGTCCAGGGTTCCCATTAGATCTTGAACCCCCCAGGCCAACACGAAGTCGAAGTTATAGTCCAGCTGCGAGCATCAGGAGTGAGAGATCACTCTATCGAGCGAGGCAAGGGGAGATGAGTCCTGAAGGCACAGGGGAAGAAAACATCCATCCTTTATTTAGATCCGACTCTCCTAGTCCAGCACCTGCTGCAACTGCCGAAACCATCATAACCGCCGCTCCGGGAGCTGGATCGATTACCTTGTCGGATGTTCACAGCATCCGTTCCATAAACCGATTAAGAAGTGAGAGTCTACCTCCGCTCATGCATAATCCCAGCTTGGATAGCATCCGACGAGCGATAGAACAGGAAGATATGGGAATATCTGAAGAAGCCGAAGGAGAGCGTAGCCTGACACCACCCATACCGGAATGGATATTAGGAGCTGGACCACGGACCAGTATGTCCGAGTACAATCGCAAAAAGGCAATGTCGTTGAGTAAAGTAGGAAAATCGGATACGACAGAGTATTGAGTATTGTAATATCAGGAGAGGGTATTCCAAATAATGTTTGATATGGGAAGAAAAAGAGAGAAAAGAGGAAAAAAATCCATAGAGGACATGGAAAACAGGCTATAAGCTGAACGAATTTCTTTGCTCAATTAAGGTGGAAATGGAATGGAATGTCATGACGAAACCGATACCATTTGATGTATTAGCGCGGCGTTAATTTTTTTTTAAGTTAGATAGGTATACCTTAAATTTTAACGAAATAGATGAATGATTTTGAAAGAAATTGATGTTTGATTTTGGTCTTTTGTAGTGAATGTTTGTGCAGTTGGTTGTGACATCCATGATCAAGTGTTTTTGATAGTGGACAAGAAAAGAAAGATGTGATAGTAGTTGTAGTGATAGTAATAGCAATAATAATGATTGATAGGTAATCCTCTATCAGGATATAGATACATATAGATATTGATAAAAGTTAATAAAAGTTGATAAAAGTTGATAAAAGTTGATACCATAGGAATTACCTTTGAATTGTATTGAGTGGTCGAGGAGATTCGAGTTTCCAGGTTGTTAGGGTTGATCTAATTTGGCCAAGACGAGGCTGAAAGAAGAGGTTGAACCCCGCACCTGTAATAGAACTAGAGATGATTATGTAAGATTTTGTTTTTTTGTTTTTTGCCTGAGCCGCAGTTGGCATTTGATTGATTGATTGATTGTTGGTGATGAAGTGATGAAGTGAGATTGTTATAATCATTTATATATACATATAATTATAAGTTATAGATACCCAGTTAGGTAATGAATGAAACGAATATTAATAAAAAGAAACTATTATAAAAGCTATAACTTATACAGCAAGCGTTGAAATGTCTTTTATGTTTATGTCATTGAATACTAGATATTAATTGATTAATTATATACATAATGTGTTTTATCAGTATACGGGTTATATCAGTATGCGGGTCACTTTCACCTTAATTCACTCTTTCAAACTTATATTATTCAATAATTATTAAATCAATTGATTAAAACTATAAAAATTATAATAATCTAGAATCTATTATATTATTTTGACAAATTCTTACATTATATTTAGTCTTTTCGCATTTATTATAATATCGATTAGAAAATGCTTTTTTATTAGAATTCCTCCCTTTCTGATACTTATCGTATTAAATCTGAATATCAATCTCTTATTAAGATAATATATTAAGAGCTTTTTGTCCAATAAGTATTCCTCCTTGATATATTTGAGTTTTTTTCGCGCATCAACACTTACTTAATACCTCATTTGCCTTCCGAAATATACGAATCTCTGCATCCAAAAGTGTATTTTTATAAGCTAATTTTTCTATACCCTTAGCTAAAGCTAATATAGTCTCAAATATAAGTATAAGAAAGCTTGATTGATAATGAGTTATTCGAGATTTAATTAATATTGATTAAGAAAAAGTTTTAGTTGGATTGCAAGGGGTTTGAGAAATCCATTGATTTAGATCAAAAGAGAGGGGGGTAAATATACAAATTCAAATATCTAATTTCGAGAATACAGCTTCAGGATTAAATGGGATTAAACCTATTCCTCGAAACCCTGATTTCATATTCTGAAAAGTGATTGATTCTTTATATGCAGTTTTAAAAGCTATAAAGAATTCAACCTTCGAAATATGATTGATATGTACCTTGATAAATTCATCAATTTGACTACCATATGAATATTTCAGATTACTAAAACAGCCTACATCAAATAGTTGAATTAAATAACTTAAATGTGGTGGTAAATTTAAGTATATAATATTGTTCTCTTTATAATATACTTGAAAAGCTCTTAATTCGTGGCTTTTATATTTATTTAATACCAATATTCGATATTTGCCCTTTCTTCGATTTTTAATATACTTATTGAAGTACTTCAGCCATTCTAAACCTGTCTTATTATTTGTCTATCCATTAGATATAGGTTTAATAGCTCAATCCGTAGGAAAATCGGTTTCGGTATACCAATTGGAAAAATAAACCTGTCCTTGAATTATTAGAAATAGGGGTATAGTTTTACCCTCCCCATTACTATATATAATTACTGTAGTTCATTCTTGTGTGAACAAGGGTATTCACTTCAAAGGAATGACTTCAATACAATGGCTACTGTATCAAAGGGAAATAAGCGAATGCGAAAGAGACTAGCTCTTTC